>JAOTRQ010000034.1:1330743-1344429 GCA_028565875.1 Hoplisoma paleatum
GGGAGAGAGGGAGGGAGAGAGAGAGAGAGAGAGAGAGAGAGAGAGAGAGAGAGAGAGAGAGAACGTCCCCTCGAAGGCTGGAGTTAGGATAGGGAAACTCGTACCAGTAGGAGCGCTGAATGTGGAGATTGCGCACAGTCCATTGAGCGCAGCTGCGTAAACCGCCACGTTTCATCATCCTGCCATCCCGCAAAAAGAAGTGGAGGTTTGGATTGACCATGGTCACTCAAGAGCACCCCATTTACCACAATCTGCACTTTCCACGAACGACTTGAGCTCATCCTGGAGCGCCGAGATGAAGTTCGGCAAGAACATTTGCATCCTGAATGTCGGCGGTACCAAGTACGCGTTCAGTCGGGATGTGATTAAGGATTTCCCTCTGCGCAGAGTGAGTCGGCTGCACAGCTGCTCTTCAGAAAAAGAAGTCCTGGAGGTGTGCGACGATTACGACCGAGAGCGCAACGAGTTTTTCTTCGACCGGCACTCGGAAGCGTTCGTCTTTATCATGCTGTACGTGCGCTCCGGGAAACTGCGCTTCGTCCCGCGGATGTGCGAGCTGTCCTTCTACAACGAGATGATCTATTGGGGGCTTGAGAGTTCCCACTTGGAGTTTTGCTGCCAGAGGCGTCTGGATGATCGCATGTCAGATACCTACACTTATTTTTCGGAGGACGACGTGAGAGCTGATGAGGAATCGCGGACTGGAGAGGAGGAACCTCAAGAGAGGCTTTCTGGTAACCAAGGATGGCTGGAGCGCATGAGGAGGACGTTCGAGGAACCCGCGTCCTCAGTGGCGGCGCAGATCCTCGCCTCGGTCTCCGTGATTTTTGTCATCATATCCATGGTTATTCTCTGTGCCAGCACCCTGCCCGACTGGGACACAGCCAAAAACAGCACAACAGATGAGCACAGGTAAGAGAAAAAAGCACAGTAACACTAGTAAAGTGTTGGACAGGGAGTTGGATAGATTATTTCTTTTTGTTTAAGTTAAATTACCAGTTTTAGTTTGATCTCAGTGTGGCATGTTTACAGGGAGTTAAACTTTTAGACTGTTAAATAAAGGTGACAATAAAGGGTAATGGTATAACATCCATTCATCCATTATCCGGTTTTACCAACTTAAACGTATTCAGGAAAGATACACACCTAGCAAATACACTAAACACCTGAACAGGTCACCAGTCTGTTACAGGGCACATACACACCGCAATTTCTGTAATAGAACCCAAATCTTTAATTAAACCGAAATGTATGGCTTTGGATTGGGTGAAAACTGGAGTTCCTAGAAGAAACCCATGAAGACAAGAGGAAACACAGAAAGCCGCCCAGATTGGTAATCGAACCCGGGACTACTTGCTGTGACAGTGTTAACCACTACGTCACCATGAACAATATGTTATATAAGGTTTATCCCATGGTTTCTGCTTGCACCCTGACCAATGAAGATAATAAATCTCATATTTGTGGTTGGAATTCATGATCTCACACAGATCCTTTGTGTTAACAGGCTGTTATTCAATTTATGCATCGACTTGATTAAAGCTTAATTAAAGTAGCACAGATAAACCAATTAACATTTTACCTTTTGAATACAATTGTCAAACTGACAATTATTAAACCTACTTACTGTCACAATTCATTGCATTTTTATGTTTTACCTTTTATATTGGTCGATGTATTAGTTATTCAGGCTCCCTCTGGGACCACTGGTAACACATCCCACACAGGAAGCCGATCCATTACAGGAAGCCTATAGACAAAGTCAATAATGTAAATGCTCAACCAGCTAGTAGCTCTGCTGGGGACTCAAATCTAACATAATGCAATTTGCTGCTGCACTGGATGAGTTCAAACTACATTTTTTTAAAAAGTCATCATTTTTTATAGCTTTGAGTACTCAAATAAGTTAAATTGTTATGGGATCATCACCGCAGCCTAGAACCAAACAGATCTAAATCTTAATATATGTAATATGTTATCACTTACTTGTTTCAGTCACAGAGAAGAATGTTTGTTTGTTGTTTACTTCTGTTTTTCAGCATCACTAATGTCTTGTCTGTCCGTGTTTATGGAAAACGTACTGTATATGTATTCTGACAAAATGTGTTCACAGTATCTCATGGTAAAACAATTATATATCATATAAGGCCGGTTACACACCCTTTAATAGTTTCAATATATTTAAAAAATAAGCAAAGCCACATTTCTAAATACTGGATTAAAAAATTGGTGTAACCACACCCTTCAGAGTCAGGTCTGCAGTTCTTATATCAAACACAGTCATTGGAAGTTTAACTTAAATATGATGTATCTTTTTGGGCTGTAAGAGGAAATCAGAACACCCGGAAAAAGCCCACACAAACACTGGAAGAACATATACTACACTATAACTGTACTATACAAACTATACTACCCAGTGTCACCTAAATTCAGAGAGGAAACATGTTTTATTTGGGATATTTAACAAATGAATGACATCTGTACTTGAGATCATTATTGTAACACATTCATAAACACAAAATGCATGTTGTGAATGACGCCTGTGTTTATGTTTAATGTGGCCAGTTAAAATATTCTGAATAATTAATTTCATTTGTACTACCTCAAGGTTTTGAAGCATGTAGTTAAGTAAAAAATAGATTTTAGTGCACTGTTGTTTGATTTGGACCTTTTCCTATTTGTATCTGATTGGCCGTTTCAGCTTCTGTGATTTTTACAGCAAGTTATGCACACTTGCATGATACCAATAAGGGTAGTGAAGGCTCGGTGATTATGGTAATGGGTTAGTAATCAGCAAGTCGCCGGTTCTAGCCTCACTGCCACCAAGTAGCTACGGTTGAGCTTCTGTGTGAGGCTCTTAACCCTCAAATGCTCAAAAATTGTGCACACTTGTAGGTCTTTTTGAATAATGGCATCTGTTAAAATGCTGTTAATGATAAAGAATGTCTAATATATATATATAAATCTATATACTTTCAGCGTTTTTTTTAAGTCAGTTGTGATTGTCTTTGGTTCAGACATCCTATTTTACCAGTTTTGTAATCAGTATCTCTAATCAAATGCTGCTTTGAGTTTTATATTGGTAAATTTAACTAAAGTTTTAAGGTTTGTCTTAGTCCAGTAATTACCATTCTCAGAATTTAGCAACTTAAAATTACAAGGCCTCAGAAGGGTAATGGGAGTTGAACCTAAGCTAAATCTAGATCCCTTTATTCTAGGCCAAGCTCTAGGCTTCTTTATATAAATAAAGAATAGTTGATTGTCTATAAAGCAATTTCTTAGATCTTCCATAGACAGTATAATAATAAAATGTCCAGGAACCCAATGTATTGTGCTAGGGTGACCATATGTCTTCTTTTTTCTGGATGTGTTATGTTGTCACTGACTGATGTTTCTCTCTCACTGTTTTCAGCTTTTACGTTCTGTCTTTGTCTTTTTTATGCTGGTGTTTTAAACTGTTTGTTTGTCCTCTTGCTCACATCCAGTAAATTGTGGGTTTCATATCTTTACGATTTCAGAGGTTATATATTCATTTAGATGTATGTCTTTGTGTTTGCAAGAAAACACTAAGACTTAAACTGAAGGTCATGAGGTTTGCAATGCATGGAAATGTTTCTACAGCCAAAAATGACAGAGTAATAAACGTTTCCTGGATATACAACTATACACCGCATATATATTTTAAAATGTATATCCAGGATCTTAGATTTGGACCTTTAATACTCTGGCATTTGTGAGCATAAAGAACTGACTGTTTGTGCAACTTCTACATTTCCCTTTTCATCAGTAAAGCTTGGTGCTGCTCTTCACTACACTGGCACATTGCCTCCAGTCTACCTTAAGTTCTGTGTTAGCCTTGAATACATTATATGGCAAAAAGTGTCATGTTTGTAAGCATGTGGGCCCTTGTAACTTATACAGACAGTTAAAGTCAACTATATAAATCATTAGCATGTGTTTGGTCATGCCCAGTTCACAGAATAGATCTATTGCTATCTATTCTATTTCAAATAGATACTAGATTTTTTTGTGCCGAAGCTCAACTTTTATATACACAAAGCATTTACAATCATTAAAAAGACTTCCTGTAATGTTTAGTCCTGCATTTAAGAACGACTTGGTCTGTGGTGTTCTGTCTAAACACCTCCAGAGTTGTAAGGACGGTGGTAAACCGTAATTGTAACTCGGTAAAACTCAGAATCTTGAACGAGTAACATTGTCATTCTTTACAGGGTATTCAGTTAAGAGCCGTTATTATTAACACACTATCAAAAAATTATGTTTTTACACCTGATTGCAAGAAATTGTATCTTGCTTTCTAGTATTCTAAACAAACTGTATGGTCCTTAAAATTTTGGATCTAACAAATCTTACATCTAAGCAGCATCAAGCTCTTCTTTTATATCTATTATATGTCATGAACAATATTTATCACGTTCCATAACAGTACCCAGCATGACAATGAGATAAATGTGCATGGATCATGAAAGACTGCATGCTTGTGTTTCAAAGGCATTAAAGAAACGTAACCAAAAAGAATAATTTACATAATTCTTTGTGTTACCTTAGATGTTGATCAGCCAAGATGTGCTTTAGGTTTGATATTTGCTTCTTCAGGTTTGCACTATAGTTTTGTGGCTAATGATGCAATATGTAGACTTTGGTTGATACAGACTTCTATTGTTTATCAGCCTCATGAATTCAGTTTCAAACTGTAAAAGCAAACATCAGGCACAAGTCATGTCTGAGTTAATCGACTAGGGATAATTGTGTATTTTATTCTTTAATTAAGCATTTCTTTAAATGTACTGTATATATTTAAAATGGAAAAGTAAGTATGTAATTAATATAAAGCATATAATTACTTAAATGTAGATTTGGGCAAATGTCGGTAAACATAACACTAGACTTTGCTGGTTAATATTTTTTTCTATTCTTTTATCCAACAGGATCATTGAAGCAGTTTGTATCGGCTGGTTCACTGTTGAATGCATAGTGCGTTTTATTGTTTCACGGGACAAATGTGAGTTTGTGCGTCGACCCCTGAACATCATCGATCTACTAGCTATCACGCCTTACTACGTCTCTGTGACCATGACTGCCCTAACCGGGGAAAACCCACAGCTTCAAAGGGCAGGGGTGACGCTGCGGGTACTGCGGATGATGCGCATCTTTTGGCTCATCAAGTTGGCCCGTCACTTTCTCGGTCTACAGACACTGGGGCTGACTTTGCGGCGCTGCTACCGTGAGATGGTCATGCTGCTGGTTTTTGTGTGTGTAGCTATGGCCATTTTCAGTGCTCTGGCCCAGCTTCTGGAGCACGGGCTGGATCTGGAGAGCAGCAATGAGGACTACGCCAGCATCCCGGCAGCCTGCTGGTGGGTTATTATCTCCATGACCACGGTGGGTTATGGAGACATGTATCCCATCACGATGCCGGGCCGCGTGCTGGGTGGCTTGTGTGTTGTGAGTGGCATTGTGCTTCTGGCTCTCCCAATTACTTTTATCTACCACAGCTTTGTGCAGTGCTACCACGAACTCAAATTCCGCTCAGCACGCTGCGTGCGAAGTCTCTCGGCTGAGTTTCTCAACTGACTGTTGATTGCTATTGGACATGACTGGCTGTCAGTCTGGCTTGTTCACCCCACATCTTGTTTCTCCGTGCCTTTCTTTTTAAACCTTTAACAGACTTTTAAAACTATGCGTTAGAAATAAGGAAATGCTTTGACGTGTGCTCTAAAATGCCTAAATGCAGCATCTTTCCACTGACTTATTAAAACTAACAGGTATATTTTAGATAACTTGATATTATGCTTTCACATACTCTTCAGAAAAAAATATGACCTTCATGCAACAAAGCACAAAACACATATCTGAACTTTTGCGATATAACCCTGTATCTACAAAACCCACTGACCCAAAGAGACAAAATCTTGTGTTCTGAAAAGGACAACTGTGACAACAGCGGCCCAGATGGCACGGCTGCCTGCGATGGCCGTCTGGCAAGACCTTCATGGTCTTTACAGTCCTCTAGACCTCAGTCAGCTTTTTCTCAAGTGCCCTGGTATTGCTTAACATGCAGAAACTCAGTACACAAAGATTTTGCCACCACATTATGTCCATGTCCACAATAAATCAGAAGAAAACTTGTTTTATAATGATGTCACAAGCATTCTCCAGATATGTTCTCTGATTATTCAATATTGTTAATTAAATTACTGACAGCGCAGCTCTTAATCTGCAATTAAAATATTGAGTTAATGTGTTTAATAATTGACAAAGAATTTACGTGTTTATGGGTTTATGTACTAATTTCATTTAATTAATTTGATTATGCTGTAATAATATTATTAGTGTCCTTCAATAATGATCATCTATTTAACCTTATAGCAAAACTGTCAAACTCATACACACTATGTGGAGGCTGACAGCTAGTAAAAATGCTTTTATTTTGCATTTATTATTATTAAGGTGTTTAGTTGCACCGGGAATTCACCACCACCTGTCCAGATCTCAATTGAGTATGATAACTGTACGAACCAAGAAGTGCTAACAAAATTGATTAGCAAACACCTCACCCACACACTCAGCGGTCGCAGAGCTGTCACTCTCACCCTGCTTTACTATTCAAAAAGCAAATAAAAAAGCAAATTCCCCAATCATTTTTGACTTGTGTGTTCACCAGATAAGTATTGAGTTACATTACTTGTTATACAGGTATCACAGTAATCATATTCTTAAGGTAAATTGCAGTTAGAGAAATAATTTTAACAACCATGTGCTATTAAATAAATAGATCTGTAATTCTCTCCCACAACAGTAAAGCATGTTTGTCAAAAAGTTTAGAAAAGGAATTAATTACAAATCAGCATTAGTTTCAGCTGCATTTTAAGTAACTGTTATGTTGAGTCACTTTATCGGGCTAGTCTTATCAAGTGGATCTCTATGTATGCATCTGTGCATGTGCAAGGATGTAATAACAACGATGTAGTACTTCAAGCATCACCAGTGATTATACAATTTAATTTTCGACAGCCTGATAAAAATGTTTGATGTTGATGTTGTGTTTTTGCCATCGAGAATATTATAACTATTATAGATTTTGTGAAATGTATAGACAGACAGTTCATAAAAACGCATTAGACCAACTTAGTAGTAAGTAATAAGTAAGTCATTTCTAAACAAACATCTTCACTACTAAAAATGCCAATGCAATGTGGCATCTGCTGAATTTCATTTGGCAGTTGACCCACACAGGTTTTTTTCCCTAATGTGTCAGTCCCTCGATTGATAACCCTCACACTTGCCAGGTGTTTTGTTAGCACACTTCTATTAAAAAGTCACAGGGTTGCTTGGTTGTTCTGTTTCCTGCTAGTGTGTGATACATCTAGTATATTTCAAGATGCTTTCCGTGTTCAAAACATTTTAGTTTATAAAAAATGAAATTAACGATATGACAATGGAAATTAAAAATAAAACACCATATGTGTGACAATAATTTTATTCATATAAATAATCAATGCTCTTTTTTCAGAGGTAGGTACAAACAGTGTTGAAAGAAACCTTGTCAATGTTGTAAATGTAAATGTATTAAGCAGTAATACCGATTTGAATCAATCCTCAAGTGACTATATTGCTAAAACAATTTGTGATGGATTGTTACATACCTAGTAGTTAACCTACAATATGCACTATAGGTATGTACTGGTTGGTGAAGTGCTGTTCGTGCACTTTGGCAATTAGTAGATTTTAAATAGTTAAATGGTTATCTGTATTTCATGACAGGAAAATACATAATTTAGCATTACTTTATACAATATGAATTCACTTATAAGTAAAAGTAAAAAAGTTACTATAAAAAAATGATGTGATGTATTTTAGCAAGTACGTATAGGCTAACCGGAAATGTTTAGGAACAACCGTTTTTAAGGCAGAATATTTTGTAACAGGTAACTTTATTTAGTAATTATTTTCACATATTTAAAAGTGACTTTTTGATGACTTTGCCGTTGCTTTTTATGCCAAAATCACCATTGAATTTGATCTGTAATAAACATAATACAGTATTTGACTTTCTTGTACATAAATATGTCTAAATACTTGTACAGATATTTTATATTTAACACACTTTTTGGATGTTTTAATAAATACACATTTGGAAATTTATGTAATAAAAAAACGTTCATGAATTTGAAGTTTGTGTGTCAGTTCTTTTCCTTTAATATAGTCATATTACTTTCTATATTTTATATTTAAAAAAAAAGACTTATGCCCAAATAAACTGCTGTTTATTTTTCTGGGAAGTGGAAATCTGGAGCTGTGCTTGTCTCATGGAGTCTTTAAAAATTGCATAATGTAGGCCAACAGTGGATGGTGAAAGATAGCTTGAAAAATTCAATTAACAAACCTCAATTAAGAGAAATGGCTACAACTTAAAATGTAAAATAAAATAATATTAAATATGATAGGAGATTTATGTTTATTATAGTATATGTTTATAATATGTTGTAGCAAGACTTAAATCTCATTTCTGAGGAGGAACCACCAACATCTCTGCTCAGAAAAATCCAGCTAATACCATCTGCTGAAAACACACCATATGCTGGTTGGTTTTAGTTTGTTAACTCTTGACCAGAAAGGGGTATTTTATTCCTTGATAACCAGCTGGTCTTGAGCAAAACTTTTAGCAGGGTCATGATAAATAAGAACATATGAGAACAATTAATGAGAACAAATCTGTACAAAACACATGCAGATACAAAACAATAAAGTAGAATATAATATAAAATGATCATAATAACCTTGCAAATTGTACAATTTATTTTAAATTGCTTTATTCCCTGCTAAAAAGTTAGCTCAAGACCAGCTGGTCATCCAGGAAAAAATACTCTGTGCTGGTCAAGAGTTAGTTAACAAACGATAACCAACCAAAAAGGCTGTTTTGACCAAATAATCTTTAGCTGGATTCTTTTATAGCAGGGATTTTATTTATTTAAGAATAGAAGATGACCATAATACACAACTATTAAGTTATTAAAAAAACAAAAACAAAAAATATATATATATTTGCTTTAATAACCTAGCAGTCAAAAACGGTGTTGATCAATAAATTAGGAGTTTGAAAAGTAAAATTATATTTATTTGTTTTACTTATGTTATTTTTATGTGTAGTTGTTTGAATATATTTTTGTTATATATATATATATACTTTTTTACAGTCTATTGCAATTGTTGGGAAACTCCGGGTTTTAGGTAAAGCATTTGAATAAGAGTAAACTCGAGTGTGACGTCATAATTCGTGGCCAGGCAGGAGGTTGTTCACATGGTTACATCATGTATCACAAATTTAGTGGCTTTACACAGACATAAACTGGTCATGATTATTGATTACTGTATTTTTTCCAAACATGTTAAATTATGAAATTAATAATTATTTTATACATTAGCATTTATCTTGCAGCAGTGCTACACATGAAAGAACCCAATTAAAGAGATGAAAATATTACAGGAATATAAAAAATATAACTTATTTAAACATTATCTTGTATGTAGCTAAAGTGGTTCTCTTGTGCTCTCAAGAGTGTCTTCAGATGGGATTCCGGTGCATTTAAAACGTGGTGTTCCTGATCGGCTGCTGTACAGAACAACCATGACTCTGACTGTCGGAGGTATCCTGTACTGTTTGGTGGCTGTTTATATAGCTTCACAACCCAACAATAAATGAGCTAGCTTTTATCAGTTCCCCACAATGAACATATTTATGGTCAATAGACTGTTTTATAATAATATTTTACTGCCAATGGCAGTCTGTGAAAGAGCAGTGAGCCCTTGTGCACAGTAAAATCTGCTCTTCTGTTCTAATTCCAGGATGCACAAGTTTGTTTTCTTTTTTCATTAACAAGTGATGAACAACATATCTATTTCTCAGTGTGTATTAATAAAAATGTCTTTAATAAATTTTGAACTAGAACTAAAATTCCATTCACAAAACCAGAATGAACAGTACAGTACATCATGAGAATGATGTACAAGGAATCATCTAAAAATGTTCCTCATGCCTGCAGGTAATGAGTAGTAGTAAACGAATGTAAATAATAAAACAGCTGAGTAAAAACAACTCTATGTCTGACCACTTCCCAAATTATTTAAATGGTGATCATTTACACACTTATTCACTCACTGAATGTAAATTTTCTAGCATTAAGAAGATTTATATGGCCGGTCCATCAACTGTCATGTCTTAGATAGGTGGAAAGGAATAATGTGAAATGATTGTATTAAAAAGTAATAAATCTACCACCTGCCATGAATAGAATTCTAACAGCTTTATCATGTAAGTCTACAAAAATAAATTGGAGTGACCATGTTACAGCATGGCGGTTCTGCTGCAGCTTACCTTCAGTGAGACACATTTTGTCTTTTGTGCTTCCAATTATTTATAGGTTAGTAGTGAGTAAGCGATTACCGGAACGAATCTGTGATTCTGTGTACAGAATCTAGTACTTTAAAATGGATCGTCATCATGCATTCCTTCTTTATGACCTTGCCCAAGATTAAACTGGCAATAAAAACTAATGAAAATGTTTAACCAATCCACAACACTTCGAGGCACCTAAAAACGAACAATACTAAACATGCTTTTTTGAAAATCTTTTTAACAATACTGGTACTTTTGTTCGAGATATAATTGTTTTTATTATTTGTTAGATATCAGAAGCTTGCTTGGTCAAGTCGTCACTGTTGGCCCCCTGAGCAACGCCCTCAATTGCTCAGAAGGTTGTAATGGTAAGCTTTAGAAAAACGTGTACGTTTTGAGTATGCAAAAACATTATATAAGCCTAAATGTCAGGTTGTTTCAGGAAAAACAAACAGAAACAAAGTTTGTTGTGCTAAAGACAAAAAGGACAATTCAAGCAGTTATCAGCAAAGACGAAGAAGCCAAGATCCCCGTATATCAGATTTTATCTAGCAAATAGAGTGTGTAAAACTTGCTTAACAGACAGTCAAATCTGTGTTTGTTTCTTTTTGTTGTTGTTTGTGTTTCTTTCATTACTATTAACCGTCTAGACAAATGTCCTCTCAGCAGGTGATGGATGGGGTTTTTGGTTTCTGTCAAGGAGGCCATTGTTTCGTTTACTTTGTACTCACAGATAAATGTTTGTGTGGGTGATATAGGGACCTAAAGATGCTTTGAGTGGATAATTTCTAAAATCAAAGAGCTTCTATCTACAATCTGTACAAAGCATCTGCGTTTATTCATGTCATTAAAGGTTATAAATTTGTGATTTCACAAGTGTGTATCAAACTGGTAGCACTTCGCATTAGTTGGTACCCAAAAAGTAGCTCTCAGTTACAAATTGGTTGGTGACCCCTTCTAATAGGTATAATATAGGTAATAGATATAATCGTACAAGTTATGACTGGCAACCTGTGCAGGTGATTAGTGCCTTCGCTCAGTGTGCCCCGCAGTGACCCCAAATAGGTTTAAGCTGTGGTAAAACCAAAAGATGGATGGATAATAATAACGATATAAATTTTCATATTCAGTTTTTAGCAGACAACTTTATACAAAGCACCATTTTTAAAACAATGGCTAGAATATGTTTATTATTTTTTGGTTGATATAATTAAGTATGTCTTAGTCAAGCCTACTAAGTCACAAAAACAACAACTATTGTAGAAATTTTTAAGGTCTTTAAATTCTTTACATATTTGTTGCAAGGATGGTAGCGAGGTTCTGCCTTAGCTGCTAAATCTGTCAGCATGACTGTTCACATGGTAACAAGTTAGAAATACTTTTAATGGATTCACGGTCAAACAAAAGCAACTGGGTCTGTCTGTTCATCTAACTAAACCGAAAATGAGCCCTAGTTTACTACTGATGACAATGACCAGCATTGTTCCTCTGGATCTTGTTTTCATAAGTGTCTTTGCAGTCACTGGTAATAATACCAGAGCAAGCTGACGGAGTGTGTGATTGCTGGTATGTATTAATAGGCTGTCACAGTAAAATGCAAAGCAAGACAATGGGATGCGATCGTCTGTTTGCAATGGCTTGACATCAATGGTAATGAAAGAACATTTCTTCTCTGCTTCAGACAGTCATCATCACTTGTAATGCTCCATCACACTGTTTAAAAGTGCCACTTAAAGAAACAAATTACTTACATACACAATGTCAGCAAAACAAAAACCTTAACAGTGTGCCTTAATCGTGCTGGATCCAGAATGGACACGTAGATCAATAAACACTTTGGAAGTTTCAGTAATGGTCTGGAGATGATTTTTACTCATCGTCAGAGGTAATACTCCACAGTTGAAGTCACTATGGAACTATGGAAACATGAAGACTTTTTCCAACTGTGCAAAGAAATTTTGGCTTTTTTGATGATCTATCAACTTGCACAGCAAATCACTTTACATCAGATGACACTTCACATCAGAAAATATTTACTACCTGGCCATATTGGTAGTTGGTTGGAGTTGTTCTTGTTTGAAATGTAAAAGTCTAAAGCATGTAAAATCTAAATTAGCCACATATTTGTATTGCACTAGCACACCAGTGCTGAGATCCTAAAGTATGAAGAGTCTTAAGGGCTTGGCACAGGAAAAAATATATTTACAAATAACAGTGACCAGTGACCTTTTAATGATTAATCCATTAACTTAACTACTAGGGTACAATGGCAATATTTTAAGTACTGTACACAATTTTCGACCTTTTGATTGTCACTGTAGAGCTAAAGAATACAATTCTGTCAAAAGGTCAATATTTTTTTATCAGAATTGATAAAGAAATCATGGATAAGGCTCAGCAGGGAAAGAGCAGACATTGCGGGGGTGAAAGGACTTGGTAGTTTGATTGGTGTGAGACCCCCAGCCTGTGGACGTGACTGGTTGAAACAGAGCCACCACTCTTCTCCATCTGTAGCCCTGCTGCTCTCTTGGCTAGAACGAGCTTGTTCTCACACTCCACTGGGAAGTAAGTGTGCATCCATTTGTTACTCAACAATTTATCATTTTCATACAGTTTAATTCTGCAAAGTTAGTTTAAAATGTAGAGGGAGCAGTCTTGAAATTTGGGCCGTACGACTGAAGGACAGTTGAGGACTTTCTACACAGTGGGGAGTTAAGTCTTCTAATCTGGGTCTCCTACATCTGTGGAGGCAGTCAGGACTTGGTGGTTAGAGAGTTGGACTTGTGATCAGAAAGTTGCTGGTTTGATTCCCACAGCTGACAGTTCACAACAGAAAAACCCTTAATCGAGGGGCATAAGTAGCACCTGGACACTAGACTAGGGCTGCCCACCACATCACACATGTGTGCTCACTGCTTGGGTTAAAAATGCAAAGAACAAACACCTGTGAGTGTAACTAGAACACAAATTCTAACTAATCCTGGAACTTTTAATAATTTGTGCCATACTGATGCTTATACCTACTGTATATCTCGAACCTCATTTGATGCTTGTACTTTTGCTCTTATTCTTAGTTTATTTTATACGTGTACCACTGTGTTATAGCGCACTTTAAACGACTAAAAATACAGTGTGAAACGATAAATACATGCACTTTGTTACCCTATTGTATATGGGTATACAACATCCAATGGCGGCACGGTGGCTGAGTGGTTAGCACGGTCGCCTCACAGCAAGAAGTCCCGGGTTCGATCCCCGGGTCGGGCTGG
>JAOTRQ010000034.1:1344529-1358681 GCA_028565875.1 Hoplisoma paleatum
GTATTGTGGACTGGCTGCTTATTGGTTCCTGCAGTATTGTGGACTGGCTGCTTATTGGTTCCTGCAGTATTGTGGACTGGCTGCTTATTGGTTCCTGCAGTATTGTGGACCGGCCACTTATTGGTTCCTGCAGTGTTTGGGACAGGCCGCTTATTGGTTCCTGCAGTGTTTGGGACAGGCCGCTTATTGGTTCCTGCAGTGTTTGGGACAGGGCGCTAATTGGTTCCTGCAGTATCTGGGAGCGGCCGCTTATTGGTTCCTGCAGTGTTTGGGACAGGCCGCTTATTGGTTCCTGCAGTATCGCAGACTGGCTGCTTATTGGCAGGAAGGTCAGGAAGGTGCCAAGGCAAAGATGCAGACTACTACCTCATCCAACAAATTAATTACCAGTTATTTGGATTTGTTAAATGTATTTGTGCCAGGGACACGTGGATGCATTTCTTTCAGACAGAAGGTTTGTGTAGATTGTGGAAACAGAAATAAATGTCTACTGATTTTCTTTATAATAAAGGTATGGGCTTTATTTAATACATGCATTGGTGGAGAAGCAGGATTTTCCCACTGGCACACCATTTCAGAGAGTTTGAATTTCCAGTTAAGAACTTGCTGTTACCATTGGTTGTATAGTCACCAGTTTTGACCGCTTTTGGAACGTAACCTCTTATTGGGAATATCATGGTTTTACTATAATTTAAAAAAATTGTGAGCAGACACAAGAATGATTTGTGATTAAACAGTGTGCATTTACATTTGGATTCCTCAAATCAAATTTTTTTTGTGAATGGATTCCCCCGTATTATTTGCCTTGCATATTGCATAAATCCAGCACATTGCAGTTTAATCAGCTCAAAAGATTGCCTCAGGATCCTAATAATAATTATTAGATTTACTGTTTTTTGGCATCAAACAAACTTTTTGTATCCATGTAGATGCAAGTATAAGGCTTTATCACTAAAATCAACCCTGATATCTGGTATTTTCTTCTTTTTTAGCTTATAACCTCACAGTCGTGGGCTTGATTTCCAGTTGGATAAGTCTGGCTCTTTTCTGTTTGAAGTTCTATGAATTCTGTCTCTATAGTCTTTCCCACAAAATTCAAACATGAAGTCTGGGAAATTGGAGATACAAAATCTGTTCATTATCGATTACAATACTTGTATAGACTCAGTCTTTTCATCTCTTCAACTAATATTCAGTAAGTACACTGGTACAATGATATATTGCACATATTCAAGCTTCTGTAAGGGACATATTGACGCAGAAATACATTAACTTATTACTGCTGGATCATTGTTGATTAGTCAGTTCTTTATAAAGTATTTATTTTCATCAGCTGTTTGTTGTCGGCTTACCTGGTCAGTAGTACCCCATAGATTTGGCTTGGATTTCAGTGTTTGTGTGCTAGCATAATAATCTCCCATAGTGTACAAACTATTCAAGTGAAAATGAAATAGATTGTGTTTTACAGTGACCCTAGAGCCGGAGGTGTGTTGTAGTTTGGCTGCAGTAACAGGTGTTGATTGCTGGATGGGGGTGGTGGGGTGAAGACTTGCAGTACCGGGAAGTGGTAGCTGTGTTCAGTGCTCGTTGATGTTCTTGGTATCAGAAATCCAAGCTGAGCAGAGGCTAGCCTAGTGTTTAATGGCTTAATGCTTTGTGATCTGGTGCCAGGATTCCTGAAAAGGCAGTCCTAGAGTCTTCAGACTACTGAGGCGCAAGAATCCACAAACCTTCTACTGTGCTGTACTACAAAAATCTAAGAAATGGAAGCTTATTGGGTCTGCAATAAATGACCTTAAAAATACAATAATTGAGTAATGGAGAGACTAAACATGTAACATGTTATAGAGTTGGGTGATATGGTCCTAATATATCACAGTATTTCGGAGTGTATTTGTGATGAGACTTTTGGTGATATAATAAAGCAGAAATCTAAAAAAACACTACTGCAAATAAATAATGTTCAAGTTTTATTTAGATTTAATTGAAAGAAATACATAATGTCAAATGTATTCATTATCTGTTAATACCTTCTGCTTTAAATTATGGTTATGTTTCAAATCCTAGATCGCTCTGTACATGGGTAGCATTTCATCTTCCCTAGTTAATCTTTTTAAACTAAATTACAACAGTTTCAGAATACAACAAAAAAACATATTAATGATAACTAAAAAAAAACTGAGCATGTAATCGCATCATGCTACCTCATTCTATTGATTTCAATGGAGCGATGAACCCGCAGGCTTTGTTGTAGTAATGTGTTAGGACATTAGACATTAGCACTGGCAGGCCTGATTTGGGCAGCCTATTGTGGTGTAGGCTGTATTATTTGGCTCACATTAGTGACGTTGCCCACTGTGCTTTCTTCACGGCTATGTTGACACAAGATGGCTTGATTATCCATTTGGTTGTTACATGCTTTTTACATTGTATAATGGTTGTGATCTGATATTTCACCATTTCAGAGACTCTACCATACTTGTTGCTGTGCCCAAACTACCTACAACAAACCTGCACTTTCTTATAGCTGTGGGACGTCATTGCGCAAACAACTCTGACTGTTGCTATAATAAGTTTTTCTACTATTTTCATTCATTAAAAACTCATTGATGCCCTTGACGAGAGTATTTATCAAATTTTGAAATTAACCATAGGTTAACGATTAGGTTCTCCGGCCTATTTTTATTAAAAATGCACCAATCCATCTCTAGAGAACATGCCACTAGAGTGTGTTGCAGGTGTCTGATTTTAAAGTCTGTTTATACTGAAGTTAATCAGTGACAACACTGGCAAATGTTTTTATATAGGTTGTTCGGGTTAGTAGAATAAATGGAGACAATTATTTTTATTGTCTTATTTATCTGGCATGCACTGGTTATCCGCATTGTTAGCACAGAGGGGGAGTAATGGCAGAATTTTAGCATATTTGAGAAATGCTATTATCTGCATGGTGACTGTATTAGTATGTGTACAGTAACAAATAGCTAGCATCTGTTTTAAGCTCCAATGTGTGCTTATCTTGCTCTGGGCTTTTATCAGTGGCTTTTTTCTAATCACACGGGACTGTTTGTGTGTCAGAAAACTAAAGAAAGCCAACCAATATCAAATGACCAGCATGCTTGTAAAATGTACTGCTTGTTATTACTACTGAACATATAAGTGCCATCTTGTTTCTTTGCTGTTCCAAAGCAGAGTTTTCCCCATGCCACAATTGTATAACCAGCATAGCCAATCAAAAGCCACCTTGGTATCACACGGGGTATGTCGCCAAACTCCAGTTATGCACAAAAATGAGAAATGAGCAATACTGATTTAAATACTCATAATAGTCTGATTCTTTAAAACTGAATCAGAATTACCACCGCTAACACAAACGCACATGCGCAGGTAGCTGTGCTCACCAAGTCGTTTTTGTAGTCATGCTCTCACCGTACCCACTCCAAAATGTAGATGAAAAGACTGGACAGTCCAGTCGAAAGTATGAAGTATAAATGGACATTTAGAGCTTGAAATGTCAGTTTTAACCCTTTTAATCCACTTTTTATGCATTTCAGTGATGCAATATTAAGTCTCTTTCACCTTGTTGAAACTTACTGGGGTCTTTTTTTTATAGCTTTTTTTATTAATGCAATCTAGACTACACAGCACAACCGATCCTAACAGTTAGCTGTAATTAGTTTTTTTCCTTCCACAAATCCCAATTAACAAACAGAAAAGTTATGTTCTGTTGAAGTTATGAACTTTTGCTTTTCTTTGCATTTATTATGGCCTTTTTTATTATAGTCGACAGTTTATGAGCATTAATCCAAAGCTGTGTGGGCTTTTGGGCTTTAATAGAATAGATAAGATTAAAAGAAAGCTTACTTGTCTTGGAGTACTTGGTATCGTGCAGGCTTTTAATAGTTGCAATAAATCACATTTCTTGCCATTGTCTCTCAGGGAGTATAACTAGGACACACATTCATGTTGCACAACCCAGCGTAAAATCTCAAACTGATTTACTGGAAGTTTACAATCAGAATTTTGTTGGAAAATGACTCTGCTTGTATGTTCTGTAGTCGAACACAATTCACGGCAAATATGAAAAACAATTCAACAGCTATCTACTTTTGTAATAAAGTATTTCTCAATTACTCTAATTGGATTAGAAATGTTTCTTTAAAAAAAGATCTCTCAGACAACAATCTTCTCTTATTTTATTTTTTGCATAAAATGCAATTTTTAAAATGTGATTGGAGAAAAGGTTTGTATAGGGGTTGTATTTTCTTTGATGTAGATTTGGCGTTTCTGGGCGTGCATGTGTTTGCTTAAGCTTTCAAGACATACTTGCATACTACAGTAATCGTCTGACCACAGAATGAATGCAAAGAGCAATTAAAATGTATAGTAATCAAATTCTTAGTTTCGTAGATCATTTCATCCATGCTGCACCTTATTGTACATATCGCCTGTAACCCAGCCTGTAGTTTAGTACGTTGGTACTGGTACTTTATTTGGATTAACTTCATTCATTCAATCCTGGACTTTCATGAATAAGCAAAATCAAATAACAATTGAACGGATGAAAAGCTTTCTTTGCAAAGGAGTGAGGTCACCCAATGTTGGTATTCCTTAAGAAATACCAAGGTTTTTTTGAGTCGGCTCTCAGCCTTTTGCAGAAGGATAAAGATGGATATTGGAATAACAAACCTATTCACTAATAAATAATTTAAACTTTTGGAGGCTGCAACTTTTGGAGACAGACGGGTTGAGACTGGTATTGTAACTCAGCCTGTGGCAGGGGGGTTTCTAAATGTGTGCCCATGGCTTCATTTTTAGCACTTGCCTTAGTTCCCCCACAAGCTTGCCTGGCAACAACTTAACAACTTGTCGGTTGAACCGTTTAGGGTTTTTTGCAAGAAAAATAAATTGTTGATATTTTTTCACTCTTTGTATCCTGTGCCGTCTTTAGTACTCTTGTTGGTCTATACCAACATTTGGTCCAGGGGGCAGCGGCAGCCCAACAGAACTTCAACCTGCCGAAAAATGATGCCAAATTACTTTATTCCTATTGAAACTAAGCACAAACTGATGACTGTCTTAGAAATTGCAGGCAGAATTTAGAATTGTGAGCACCTCATTGAAACTTGACATTAATCAGTTGGTGTCAGAATGATGTTGCAATACCTCACATTGAGCAAGACATTCCTTGCATCTAATTTGATGTAACTGTATCCTACGGACAAGCCTGTAAAAAAAGAAAATTTAAAAGCTGTCCGTTATTCTTAGCTGCAACATTCGGCGCCATCGCTGTCGTTCGTGATCGGCATTTTTAATAGGATGCCCTTGCAACTCTTCTTGTTTGTGTAGGCTTGAGACCGGCACTACTGTGCACTGGTTTGTACATTCATGTGACTTTTTATCTAACAACTTGGTGTCTCCAGTTAACCTGGCAGCAGGTTTTGATCTGTGGGCAAAAAAGGAGCTTTGGTGGAAACGGGCATGGGTGGAGCGTATTAATGACCCCCCACACACACACACACACACACACACACAAAACCACTCAATCTGGTGAAAGAAACCGGGACGATCTTGTTTTGAGGTGACTGTGCAACCCAATAGGCTACAGCATTATTTTGAGTACTATATTTTATTTTTTTATTTTAAGTACATTTTCGTGATGCCAGAATTTGTACTTTCATACCAATACCTACTAATATTACGATTCTTGATACCAATACGATACTGAAGTACCTCTGTGTTTTAAGTATCATACTTTACAATAATCTAATAGCCAAGCTATTCGAAACAGAACTAAATATAAAACATTACTCTGTAATTACAGGTCTGGAAGCAAGGTTTAAAATTTAGACTTGATGCTCGCCAAATGTGGTTTAAAAATATGTTTAAAAAAATATTAAATTCTTGGGCTTCCTCACTATAGGCCAGCTCATAAAATATGCCTCATTTGTGTCATTCAAGCGAACAGGAACAATCCGGATGACTGTACCACAAACTATACAGTGCAGTTACACAACAATAAAATAAAAGCCTATAACAAAATTTAAATCTAAATATTTTTAATCTTAAGTTATTAAGAGACACGACTAGAAAATAGTGTTCATAAATGGTACTGAGTAAACATTGTAAATGTTTACGGTACAAACATTAGCCACAGGGATGTAAACAATTAACGCTCAAAAAATGCAAAAACTCAAGTTTTAATAACTGTGCAAATACAATACTGTAACAACATTATCGCAAAAGTCAGGCTATAGCTAGTTTAACGTTAATGCATTAGATGAAACATTTTCACATCTGATCTCATAAACCTTTATTCTGTCCCTTAATATTTATTGTTCGCCTAGCTATAGGCAGCTACTTTCACTCTTAGGTTACGTTTCCGATATACAGACATCTGGCCAATGGAAATGAGAGCCAGTATGTTTTAGACAGGCGTGTTGTAGATGAGCATATGATGGAGCGTGAATGAGTCTCATATATGTGGGTTCTTTGCAGAATGTTCTTTGAAGGTTTTGTACCACTGCCACATGATGGTATGTTGTTCAAAATCATTTAACATTCAAATTGTCCGAGAATCGTATGAGACCGTAGTTGGTGGTAATGACATTGAAGACGAGTATGTATATGAATGCTGTTAAGTAAGCATGTGTTCACATTGTGGTTTATACATACTAGTGTACGTGCATGTATGTGATGAGATTTAAAATAAAAATGACATTCCTTCTATCAGCTTCAGAAAACATTCATATCGTCATATTTCATAACTAATAACTAAAGAGTAACCCAGGGTCGAAGTCGACTGAAGGGTAAAATAGATAGAGAAATGTAACAAAAGGCTACCTGCCAAAAACACAAGCGATTAGCTGATGTGCACTGTTAAACTTCAACAAAATTCATCAAAATTCTATGTTATTACTAGTTCAAGAATACTTCCAAATGTACTGTTGACTTTGCTAGCCTATTTAGCCATGGTGACATTAATTACAAGTGTTAGTTCGTTGCTAAAACGAGTCAAATGAACATGCATAATTTAATGAGTGTTTTCCAAATACATTCTCTTTACACAGGAGAATCGACTGTTACTGAAAATGCTGTCTGCAAATCTAAAATGCTTGCATAATATTCTAAAACCACCATTAATGTACACTTTCTTTTTCTAGGTTCAGGTGCCCCCACCTCATGGAGAAAGTAGGAAAGGTGTGGAGCAACCTGAAGAAGGGATGTCGATCTCTGCTCCACAATGAGTCAAGTTCCCAAAGAAAAGAGCAACCACCGATACAAACATCATCTCAGAGTTTAGACCAGTACCAGGAGGAAAGGGTTCTAGAAGCCCCCAGCCCTTCTTCTAACCTGTCCACAGTCTCTGTAGTTTCTAGGAGTGTTGATGGCAACATTTTACGCCGGGCTCATAATTGTGTCGCTGATGTGCCGCAAATACTGGAGATCACAGTTGAGCAAGACAGTGAAGATGGTCCTTCTTTGGGGGCTCGCAGAGACTCTTATTCACGACATGCACCTTGGAGTGGCAAAAAGAGACACTCGTGCTCCACCAGGGCTCAGACCTCTCTTGAGAACACAGAACGCTGGGGTGGGCGCTCCCGCCGGAAGCACGGAACTGGTGGCCGAAGGGATGAGTTAGCGCCACGCTCACTGCGCCAGCAGTTTCATGACACAGTGAGCTTGTGCCTTCCTCTACGTTTATCACGTCGCACACAATCACGTGTACCCAAGCGCAAAATCCAAATCACAGAACTTATGATGGACACATGTCCTTTCCCACCTGGCTCAGAACTAGCACGTAAATGGCACCTTATTAAACAGCATACAGCACCTGTTACATCTACAGCAGTGGACTGTACTACAGATTCCCCTAATCTCGATCGGGCTTCACCTGAGGATGAAGAGGAACGTCTGCGTGAGCGACGAAGGCTCAGTATAGAAGAGGGTGTCGATCCACCACCCGACGCGCAGATCCACACAGTTGAGGCCGTTACCGCCCCCACAGCCTCCATCTACAAACTGGGACCCAAACTGACTCCTGGTATAGGGGAGAATTTGAGTGAAAGTCGGGGAGCTGCAGCAGCCAATTGTGACTCTGAAGATGAGGACACCACTACGCTTTGTCTTCAGGCTCGCCGACCCAAACAGCGCCACGTATCTGCAGAGAGCAATAAGCAACCTGGTCCCTGGAAGGTACACACTCAAATTGACTACATCCACTGTCTAGTACCAGACTTGCTACGTATCACAGCACTTCCATGTTACTGGGGTGTGATGGATCGCTACGAGGCAGAGGCACTGCTGGACAGCCGCCCTGAGGGAACTTTTCTGCTACGCGACTCTGCCCAAGAGGACTATCTGTTCTCTGTCAGTTTTCGCAGATACGGTCGCTCGTTGCATGCTCGGATTGAACAGTGGAATCACAACTTTAGCTTCGATGCCCACGACCCATGTGTTTTTCACGCAGCCACAGTAACATCACTACTGGAGCACTACAAAGACCCCAGTGCATGCATGTTTTTCGAGCCTCTACTCACCTTGCCCTTTCACCGGACTTTTCCCTTTGCTCTGCAGAGCCTGGCTCGGGCCGTCATCTGTCGAGGGACCACCTATGATGGCATAGCAGCGCTGCCTTTACCGCCTGTGCTTCAGGACTATCTCAGGGAGTATCACTATAAACAGAGGGTGAGGGTGCGCTGGCTAGAGCGAGAGATGCTCAAAGTCAAGTGAGACAGATTAGCTGCAGGGTTCAACCTTCGCTTGAATTGGAAAGGAGTTCAAAGAGAGGCTTACACTGTGTGTCGCTCAACAAGGACTGGAGTCACACTTCTTGATGGATAGTCCAATAGGCACCTTGAGCAGATTTTGGTTAGGGAAAGCCTGCTGGTGCGAGAAGATGTGAGACCCCGGAGCGATTCCAAGGCTTCTTAACACAATATATAAGCTTCTGCAGTTGTTTTTGTTTATTTTATATTTACAAACTTACATAAATGTCTTCGACCGACATTGTGCCCCAGAGATTCTTCACTTGAGTTGGGCCTTGCCCATGCTCTTCTATGAGGTCTACTTGAACCTCCATATACACTGCTTTACACTAATCTTTAGGCTTTTCACTTCGTTTATTCCTTATCCTTCACTATAAAATGAAGAGCAGTGTTTCACTTCCTTACAAATACATCGACCTCTTATACCATGGACAGTCGAGGAGTTCAGCAGTGATCAAGTTGTATTTACTATATAAACCTTTATGCGTTCATGGTGCTCCGTTAGTTGTTCGATGATTACTTTAAGTGCTCACTTGGTTGTACGGAGTTGAGCTGGCATCAAAGATCAGCGAACAGACAGCTCTTCATCATTTAGAGAGGACAAGAAGAATGGATCTGTGAAAGATGGACTGACTTGTACCATGTGTCCAGACTTCTGTTACCAGGTCTTTGTGACGTTCATCTTTTCACTTCTACGAAGTGAGGTGCACGCATAAAAAGTCGATGCATAATGTGGCCACAGTGTCAGTTGTCATGTGATGCGTTTGCCTTTTTTTTATTATGTAGTAACTGTGTGTGAATGTTCTTTTGCCATTTATGTGTTTTGTAATCATTAATTCCTACCACTAATTGCACAGGAGGTGGTTGTACTGGTAATTATATGTTGTCTTTTGTATCGCAAATAGACTTGTCGGTGCCTTTTGCAAATGGCATTGATAAAGGGCACTTTAACTGAACTGTGCTTGTTAGTGGGAGCAGCAAAGGCAATATATAATTCAACACTGGGACCATAGTTAATCATGAACACACTTATACACACACAACACAGACTTTATAAGCTTATTTTGTCTGAACCACATTGCACTAGACACGATGGCAGTCTATGTTTTGGTCATCCTATTAGTGTCATTGCATGTGTTGGGTTGTCCTAGTGCATGAGACTTGCTCCGTTAAGTGGTTTGGGCCAAGTAGAGTTCTGTGAAACAAGTGTGCAAATGACATTACAGTTTAGCCTTAAAGAATACGATCATCTTAAATCCATCATGTTGTCCAGGCCTGTTTTTAAATTTAGAATTTATTTGGCATTTTTATAGCAACTTGTCCTTAGCGAATTGCAGACTCTTACACTGCAACAGATATTTTTTTTTATATAGCCTCACAACTGTCAGTGTGTGCTAACGTTTGTTCATTTAACACCCTTTCCATTATACCCAGTCATTTTATCGATTGGTCACAGTGAACCAGCCATAAATATTGAAAAGCTGTGCTTTCAGTTTGAGATGCCAGCGAGGAGAAGTATATGAGGTATGTTGACCTCATGTATCTTGTGTGGTTGTTTAAGTGACGTTGATGAGGAGGCTATGTAGACTCTCGGAACTCGCGTTCATGTTTTGGTTTTGCGCTGTTATGACTTGATATTAATATGTCATCTCGGCCTCTTCCTGATGCACAATACTGCCCCCTGTCAGCAATGCACGATGTCTTCCCAGGTATTCAAAATACTGCACTAGGCAACGCACCATCAAGTTCTTGGCTCAACAGACTGACCTGTATGTAGACTAGAAGTGGGCCTGAGAAGTAGTTAGAATTTCAGAATTCTCCTCCATCGGCTAAAATGGTGACAGTTAAGCAAGCCCGAAACAAGCCAAAGAACAATAAGGTCTTTTAAGGGAGCTGTTTTTTTTACTGGTTGTCTGTAAAGGTGTGGCATGCTTGGCTTGGTTTCAGACACTTTCATTAAGCTTGATGTGTGGGTACATTTATCCCGGCAGCAGTTAAAGGTAGAATTTGGGAGTGTGTGGAGTTAGTGTTAACCATTTGACATTACCATCTTTTGTCCATTTTAGTTTTATTACAGCAATGTACTGGATACAAGTATATAATATAGATTTTAAATATTTTAAGATTAGTTCAAATAAATGTTATGTGAACCAATATGAGTGGCATATTGTTTGTTTGAAATTGATATTGGCCAGTTCAGTAGTAGAAACATGATGGAATAACTACTGGTGAATTGTGTCATAAGATGGAAAGTATGGATTCAAGTGACCAAAGGTTCTAGAGTTCTCCTTTTAAAGTACAATTAACAGCCACTGATGCATTTTAACAGAGAAAACTCCGTTTTTAGATTGCAGGGTACTTTGGGTTCTCTGCTGTGACCTGCAAAAGTGCCTTTTCTTTTCCACAATCTTCTCATCTAACAACCCCATTTTGCTAGTTTTGATTTTGTTATAAATCATCTTGATCCTGGTCTTTATTAAGCTTTTTCATAGGACTGAGACGAAGCAATCACAAGCTTTGTTCTGCATTGCCTGCTTAATTGTTTGCATTTTAGGATGAATTATCAGTTTAAGTCAAATGTAGTTGCCACTTCCCTCAGTGTTTACAAACCTTATTGTCAGCAAAGTTGGTCATGTTCTAAAATGGAAGCGTATCGTTCTCTGCATTAGTTAGTTGTCTTTTTCTTACGACCGGACAAACCCTCGTTTGGGACCAGCACATCACACTGGTTTAGAACCAGGGTGTTTGAACTTTCAGCTCTAATTAAAAATCCGGCTTCTCCACTGGGCCCGAATTACAGTGGCTTCATAGATACAATAGTGCACATTTTTGATTGGCTTGCTTACAGTCCAGACCGGTCTTGTTACTTAAATGTAACTGATTTTAGAATAACCAGAGACATTGTCCTTAGGAAATGGGCTTCGAGTTGGGCTAGCTTTTCTGTGCAAAGTTGATGTTTTGCTCCTAGATTAGATTTGCCTTGAATCGGTTCATGTACACCACATTTTAAAATAGTCTGCTTAAAAGGTACTCCCAAAAGGTAGTTGTGTCTCATTAGAAGATTGCGTTTGGCTTGAGTAATTATTTATCTCTAAAGCAGGTGAATGAAATGGTGGTCCCATACCTGCTCCTGTTTTATACTGCAGTATTTATATAGTCGAGCCGCCTGTTGTCTGGCTTCAGTGTGAGTCTGCAACTCCTCAAAATGACACCAAGTGACTTGCCATTTATTTACTCATAGCCATGTCTGATTAAACTGCCCAGCACCACTGTTTTTAAACATTATATAAAGACATTTCAATAAAACAAAGCTTGAACGAGCATATAAATATGTCATTGATTCAACTGTTGACCTCCAGCAATCTCCAGCGCTTTAAAATAAAATGTGTAAAACGTGTATGCTTTTATGGTTTTCTTATGGAAATAAAATTTCCACATTATTCCTCTTCAGTTTATCTTGAGATTGATCTACATTTAAATCAATACACCACAGCTTTGCTACTGGAAATGACGAAAGTTCATTTTGGTCCTGGAGACACTACTGAAATAAATCCGTTAACTTGAGTATGCATGCTACAAAGTTTATCAAATGATTGCCAAAATCTGCAGTTCTGAATATTCTGTGCATGTAAATGCATCCAGCAAGGTAAAAGAAACTGTCGTTGTGGATTTTAAGAGGCTAGTTGTTTACATGATTCTGATTGTATGTGAACAGAAGTAGGAAATTAAAAGAAGTTAGTCTTGAAGCCCCGAGCATGTGGGTACAATTAGCCAGTTAAAGATTTTTTAATGATCACACTGCAATAAAGGGACATTTTGCAAGCCATTTTTTTATATAAAGTATAACGTGCACTTATTGGAGAAATGGCTTCCTGTTGTTTAATGTCATCAGGCTTATTTCTGTACATAGGAAGCATAGGAAAGTTGATTCGTTATACAAAACATGAGAAGAAAATACTGGTTGTCTGATTTCAGTTTGAAGTGATGTGAGAAGACAAAGCATTTGATCGTGGACGTCACCATAATTACAACTAGGTCACTTTAATGCTGTGTATGCACATTTACTGGAGGGCTTGACAAATGAGCAGAGGAGGAGATGGAAGCGTGATCAAGGTGACAGCAATTGACCGCTAATTCAGTGCCACCATCTTGCCAAAAACATCCCTCCCAGCTCTTATTCAATAAACCATAAGACCCATTTATATTTTGCCTACTCTCTTAATTTTTGAATCCTTTTAAAAACCTTTTTATTTTTACACTACCCATGATTTGTACTGTTCAGTGTATCACGTCTCCCTTTCGTTGTTTTTGCTGTCCTGTCTTTGTGTGTATTTTTCTGTATAGTTAATGTTCTTTGCTTTCTTGCTTCATCAAGATTTGTTGTATTATTTCAGTTGCGGTATGCTGTTTGGGAGTTCCAGGTTTTTTTCTCCCACCAGTAGCTGTCATTTGCGGTGCTTTTGCTAATGTTTCATTGTCTTAACATTAAAAATGTCAAACTCTTACTTGTTCACGCTTGTTTGTTTTTTTTTCATTTTCACAACGTTTGTCTTTATAACACTGCTTTACTAATCTTTAATATAGCCTGATCTTGGTCATTCTGAACACACACCATTGTAAAAGGCATCCACTTGTAACTTACTCCTTACTGAGCAGGAAGCGAGCGGTCTAGACTGCAACCCCCAGCGGCCAGTGCCTGGGAAGTAGGTGTTGGCCTCTGCCCAGGTTGGCACAAGTCCCCTCATTTTTACTGTCTGCTTCTTTGAAGTGATTTATAAATAGAAAGTGGGTTAGGGGTTTCAAGTGATCTGCTGCAGGCTCTAAATAATTGAAGTGTTCCAGTGAATGGGGATTAAAAAGAAATGCAAAAGGTGGTTAAAATGTTGAGCAATTTTGATGGTCATTCAAAATGTTGCATAATATTAGAGAAATTTACGATTTGCATGTGCTCGATCAAACTATTTTGGGAATAACCTGTTCTACTTTTAAGGTTCAGAACATTAATCCAGTAAACATGAAACCTATTTTAGACTAAATCCGGCTCTATAGTTTATACTGTAATTTCTCACTGTGTGGGATGGAATTTTCTTAATAAGTTTTTAACCACAGCTATTTAAACGTGATTTAATGCTGTACAGATATGCTGTTAGAAAAGACTTAACTGAATTAACTGGATTGTTTTTATTGCACGTTTTTGGTTACTGCAGTGTAGGACTGACTGCAATTAATCGATTATTCGTTGGTCGACCGAAAAAATTACTAGTCGGACAAGTTCCATTGGTCGATTAGTCGCAGGAAAAAGAAAAACTGCGTTTCGTCAAAGGACTTCTGGGACTTTTAATTTGAACGGCGTCACAAAGGAAGATGTGACACTCCATACCAGT
>JAOTRQ010000034.1:1358781-1371068 GCA_028565875.1 Hoplisoma paleatum
CACACACACACACACTCTCTTTAAATGAACTTGTACATGATGCTTTAGCTCAGTTTACAGTGGCTCAAATTTTAGCAATTTACCGGTTTCATAAATATAATAACCTGTCAAACTTCTCATGAGATTAACTGTTACACTTGCTGCTATTAAGGATGGTTGTGAAACACGTTTGGCAGCTTGGCATCAGTTTCTATTTTGTATGTAGTGTGAATGTACAAATTCATGATGCATATAATACATGCATTGCCATGTAGTAACACCAAGGTGTGTTTTTACTTAATATTTTCCCCCTTTATCAACTACCAGCTTTTTTTTACCAAGCAAAATGGGATTGATTGCATTGGTCCAAATCTTCAACATTGGTAAATGTTGTTGATTCCTCTCACTAAAACACTAAACCTTATAACATTGCTTGTAAAGGGTTGAATGTATCCCAGCACACTTTGTTCCAGCACAACTGGTATTGTGCTAGTATGTAGCAGGTATTTGTATATTAAAGACTTTTTCTAGTAGATGTCTATATAGAACTGCATTCTTTGGTGTTTAAGTTGTTCAGATAAATGTTCAAGGTGCATTATGAAAGGCGGTGGCACGGTAGTTTAATCATAGCACTGTTGCCTTTCAGGAAGATAGTCCTGGTTTTGATCCTTTATGGGTGGAGTATGCATGCATGAGCTTGCTATGGGTACTACCTAGCCAACTTTATGCCACCTCCCACCGTCCAAAAACATGCAAGTAAGGAAAATTGGCTGTCTGTGTTCATTATAAACTTGTGCTCTGATGTCATTAATGTAGCTTATAAGTGTTGAACATGACATTAAATCCTAATAAACAAACATGTTTCAATTAGAAGGACAGGGTTGTTTACTGTGTTTACTAGTACTTGTTTTGCATTGCTTGTGTATTAAAAAAAACTGAAATTGAGCGATGATGGCTGTGATATTCTAATATACTTGCAAAAGGATTACCATGATATTTTTAAACACTGTAAATAAAATTCTTCTTCCTCTTCTTGCTAATGCTGTGGGTTAGCGAAGCCCTTCCTCTTCTCGGGTTTGTCACGGTTGTGGTTCACGTATACACTAATAATAAATCGCATTAAAATGATAAAATTGGCAACATTAGCTGCTCTTGTAGCTACTTGTGTGTACCCGCCAGCAGTGCTGCACCAATGATGCTATTTATAGACTCACTACTTCCATTGGGAAGTTTTGCATATAAGGGGAAGCCTGAGCATACAATTGATTTCTTTTCTTGGTATAATATTTTTTTCCATCAACTGTTTGTTAGATTTAGTTTCAGTTTTTCGAGTGCTTCTTGTAAAAAAGAAAAGGACCCGAGTCCAGCACTCATCCAGTTTTTAATTAATTGGCTGGTTTTGTAGTATTGCTTTAATTAAATATTTCATGTTTTCACTTACAGGCAGATCAACTGACAGAAGAGCAGATTGCTGGTAAGGCGTTATGTTTTGTCCTGTTTAGCATCTGCGTACACTTGAATTGTCTGTTAATGCTATTATTATTATTATTATTGTAGGTTAAATATAAAGTTGGCATCCTATTGCTTCTTTTCATATAGTTTATATTAAAGGAATTGTAACCTTAAAGTGTTCATGACCTTGTTTGAAATGAATATATGTACTTTATAGGCATACATTTTATACACGAATTACTAAGATCATAATAAATATTTTCTTATTGAATTATTTACAAAGCTTAAGTGCCTGCTGATGGGTTACAGAACTTAGTAGATTGTATACACATTTAACTGATTTTTATTTTGTGTAATTTGTACTTTGGTAACTTGATGTTTTTGGCATGTTCTAGATCATATGGGGTACCAGGGTTTTTGTTTGTTAAAGCCTCTGCAACTAGTGCCAGATGTTTGTTGGGCATGTTTTGTTTTTGGAACAACAAAACTATTCAATCCTGATCAAAATAATTCTTGATTTTGTGATGGTGTAGCTGCTATTGGTTTGCAAAGTAGTTAAATGTTTTTATGAAGTACCTTTAGGAAGCAATGAGATTATGAAGCAACCACTTCACAATCATCTTTCCTTGCAGAATTTAAGGAGGCCTTTTCGCTATTTGACAAAGATGGAGATGGTACCATAACCACCAAGGAGCTTGGTACTGTGATGCGTTCTCTTGGCCAAAACCCAACAGAGGCTGAACTTCAGGATATGATCAATGAAGTGGATGCTGATGGTGAGAACAAACTCTAGTTATACATTTTAGTGGTTCTTTTTTGCTACAGCCTGTCTTGCGAAACCAGTTTTTAAATTACTTTTATCAGCAGATTGATTTGAGGAATTATGGGATCATTGCTGCTATTTAATACTGCAATACTTCAACTCATTAGGTGCAGTAACTAAAGTCTGTTGTTTTTTAGTTACTGGGTGCAGCAAGTTTAACTTTTTTCATTTTTTTTGTGACCAGGCTCTGAGTGTAAATCGCTAAAATTCACAGGAAACATTTGCTTAAGTAGCGTCCTAATGTTGCAACGTAGCTTTTAATTATTATTTGTGTGTGGGTGCGCACAGTGAGGGTTTTGGACCTTCTTTAAGGTCCCAGCAGTGGCTTAATGGCAGTACCTGCAACTTTGCTTTACCCACTGAATTACAACTGTTCTGGTGCCTACACTGACTAATTGGAACAACTTATGCAAATATGATCGCTAAACTATCCTTGTTTTGTTGTACTAAATGATATCGCATGTGCTGTTGTCACCAAGCAAGACTGGTCTTTGATTTTGTTAAATCATGAACCCACTGATATTATCATTAAGATTTGACATTAAAAACCTCTTATTTGCATACTGCAACTTTTCAGCAGCATAATTGAGGAACCATGTTTACTTATCAAGCATTCTTGTTATATAAATACATGGTTTAGGGAGTTTCAAAGTTTGTGCCATCTACTAGCAATTTGCGACTTTTTTTTTTAACAGTACATAGTAGACATGATGCTTTGGAGCATGAGCTTGCACCTCGTACACATTGCCAAGTTGTTGGTTGGCTTTCTAGCCTTGTTACATATTTAGCGGTCTTAGCTATCCAAAGAAACTTCTCTTTAAGACATGTTTATGGGCCTAGCTCAGGAGATCAATATAGCATGTGTGACCCTAACAATGATTGCTTGTATAATAGTTTCTGAAGCCTTTATTTTCTGAACAATCAACCGTTTGATTGTTACAAGCGGTTAATCCATTTGTGATTCATGCTTTTTGTTTTAAAATTTTGACTGAGTATATTGTTTGGTCTTTTTTCTTGCCCAGGTAATGGAACAATCGATTTTCCGGAATTCTTGACCATGATGGCAAGAAAAATGAAAGACACAGACAGTGAGGAAGAAATCAGGGAAGCTTTCAGAGTCTTTGACAAGGTAAACAATTTACATTAAGTTTGTTGTTTGTGTGAATTGAGCTCAGTTCCTAATGAAGCTTGTATTTAGGACGGAAATGGATACATCAGTGCTGCTGAGCTGCGTCATGTCATGACAAACCTTGGTGAGAAGTTAACAGATGAGGAAGTTGATGAAATGATCAGAGAAGCGGACATTGATGGTGATGGACAGGTTAATTATGAAGGTACGGACACCTGCACTTGGAAAATCATAGCAACAGCACCTTAATCGAAATGAATCCTGATCTCCTTTTTTCCCCTTTTCACAGAATTTGTACAGATGATGACAGCAAAATGAAATCCGTGTACAGAATTTCTTGTATAAATTGCCTTTTATTTTTAATCTCGTTCATTTTAATTCTTCCCCCTTATGTTTTTGAATGGAACTGCATGTTCATTGTTTTCTTTATTCTTTTTTTTTGTTATTGTTCGTTCTTTTCCCTTCTTCCAAATTTGGTCGTCAATACGATGTTCTAGTGAGTAGCCACAGGACCACAGGATGTGTTTTGGCGGACATGTTGGCTGGCACTTGCCTTTCTTTTGTGCATCTCGATGTCTACTTGCCTGCCATATTTTAAGTGGTGATACGGAGGGTCCAGTTGGACTTCCCTCCCCCTTTTCATTTTGTGGAGGAGCTGCTCTGCATGGATAATGGACTACATGTTTGTGTGTGGGGGGGGGGGGAGTCCATAACATTGCACTATTGTAACATCAGTGAATTACAAACTGACAGGTTTATCAGCAGGTACTCGTTCACTAGTCTTTTTGTATTTTTGTTCTCTAGTTATTTCAATGCTTTCTAATTAGTCACTTTTCATCTTTGTCAACTGCTTATGACAGTCATGCCTCAAAAGAATCCATTCCAAGTTGTATATTTGTTTTCCAATAAAAGTTACATCTTATCCCAGATGTCTGCTTGTTTAATCAAGGTGTCTACATTCATATCTGTGCTGTTTCATATTGTTTTGGTAAACATTTATTTTTATTTAACAAAAATGCTACATACGCGCAGATAATTTTTGTATTTGCGCTAACCACCATGCATATTTAAAACCGAATCTACCCACTACAAACTTAACCTAAACTTAGTAATTTTGACTGATTTTTAGCAGCTGACGTTCAACCAAAATTAAATATAACTTCTGTCTCACTCGTGTGGTGCTTTGTTTCGGATTATACGGCGCTGGGAAACGTAATCCTCGAATTAGCAGCTAGCAATCGGTATTAAAACCTCAAAGACCAGTTTGTCTTGGAGGACCAGAATGACGAACTGAGAACAATTAGTTTTGATATCGTCTTACAGCTATTTGTATAGACCTAGTTTGTCCCAATTAGTCCAGGTTTAGTTCCCGTTAAGTTATGTAATCTCGTCCAAACACCTGAATGTTCTGAAGAAAAATGAATTAAGTAGTAAGTTGTCTTAATTGTTAGATTGCTTGTATTAATATCGACACATTTAACCAAACAAACTGTAAAACATTTGTTGCAATTGCATTTGGTAAAATACACAAATGGCACCTAAAATTACACGATCATTAACATTATTAATTAAACGAAACTGCAAAATGTTGCACGCTTTGTCTTAGCCAAGCATGTACTGAGGAAATGTTTGTTTGGGATCAGCTCTAATAAAATGTGTTTGCTATATATTTTGGTTGATTTAGTGGACTTGTAATTAGATAATGATTAGACACTGACTTCTGCTTGGGCAACAAAAAAAACCTTTATATTCTAAAGCAGGGGTCACCAGTCTAAAGCAGGGGTGCTCTCAGTTTCAAAAAGGTTGGTGACCCCTGTTCTGAAGTATCTTTACGTTACTTTCATGTAAACGTTGGTTTGTTTTCCCATTCATTCATTAGTAATTCACTCAGTAATCCACAGTGTTTCTCCAACACATAGTCTTCTGGGGAGCGGGGCACCCACCCACCTACCCCACCAACTCCACCTGCACATTTGAACATTACCAAGTCTGTAAATTGGCTAAATTTTAAACACTTATTCCTACCAGCACAGACAAAAGTGCATCCAAACCAGCAGTTGTTTTTGTTCAGGCCTTAATGTAGCATATTAGAACATATTTAATTGTTGGAGACTTTTAATTTAAGTGCAAACCTTTGCAAACATGTAGGTGCTTGTTCCCCATAAACATATTTATTCTTACTAAGCCTGTTTAATCTAAGCATATTTGCTTTCTTTTATATGAGTAGATCAGATGTCCGACATGCCCATACCACCTGTTTGGCTAATAATAATCTTTTTATTGATATTTTAGTTCTATGGGTACTTTAATAGTTACCAGATCTTGCATATTGGCCCGCTCAGAAAGAAAAAATGTTGATCTACATGTAAAGCACGAAAATGTTGTACTGCAAGTTTAGCTCAAGGTAGCAGGCTGCGTTACAGTCTCGGATAAGTCATGCAGCTGGCTGCATTTAGTGAAAGCCAAGCTATCAATAGCTCAAGGTTGGTGTCACGCTGTATTGTCAGGTTCTAAATACATATCTGCCCTATAGTAAAACCCTGCAATAAAGCTTGCTTACATCTACAACAGATGTCGTCTATAATTTCTCAACTTGTCTATGTGAAACAAAAGCTTACAGTATTAGGAAACGATTCTTATTGTTTAAATCTACTCAAATCCGAGATGCTGAAAAATGGAAAAGATCATGTCGTGCCATTTCTTCAAAGTTGTACAATGTACAATAAATCATTTGTAATATTGTCTGCGTCAGGCCATCCACATTTTGACACATGATTTGCCAATCATGGCCACTATTCGTTCTTGATGATGTATGTGTGTAAGTACACATCTATTCATGTTGTGATCATGATAAATGAACTAGGTGCTTAATTTGCACAATTGTCCTGTTGTATTGTCTCATTTTATTAAATGTTATGTATTTAGAGTTGCGCCCGAATGACACATTTGATTTGCTGCTTACACTAAAGATAGTTTTATTTTTATCTGCACTTTGTTCATGTCTGTGTTTAAAATAACGATAGCATACTGCATAAATATTACTGTGTAAACAACACTATTCGTTAGTGACCAAATCACTGTAGTAAGAGTAAAGATTACAAATGTAATAATGTAAAACTAAAAGGTGGACACTGCATAAACCTTTCTGTTCGACACAACGAAGTATAAGCACTACCTCCATGTCACCTAAAGTGTTCGTAGTTCCGTACCGTTATCGTCAGTAGTCTACCAGCTGACATGTCCATGGAAAATTGCACGACAGTATGTTGCTTTAAATCTGTAAGCATGCATTTAGCATTAGTTTAAGCCTTTGATTGTTTCTTGACTAGTTTTTGCTATGAAAGCGATATAAGGTAATTAGTATTTACATTAGTTAGTTGTTAAATAATTAGTTGTTAGTATTATTAACATCATAGTGTAGAAGCACTTATTAGCTAACCAGTACCAGCATGTGAGCATAAATCATCTGTTTTTTAAGTGATAATATGCAAACACTTAAACTGCTTTGCGATAATGCAGGCTTTGCCGGCCCGGCTTAGCCAGAGTGTTACTAAATTAACACTTCCTGAAGCTCACTGTCTCTCTCCTTCCAAATAGATTGGGTCACACCTGTCAATGAAGTCTGATGGCATGAAATGTCTTGGCAGTTACTTCTAAAACAGACATCTCTATTAATACACCCCCCATTTGTCTGTGTCTTGATTTCAGAGCTATTACTGACTCTGTATGCATCAGTTAATTGGTGATGACTAGCCGACGTACTGGCTAGAGATCAGGAAGTAGTCAGTTCAAGCCACACTATTACCAAGTTGTTACTGTGGGGCCCCTGAGCAATGTCCTTAATCCTCGACTGCTCACTGGTGTTCCCATGTAATTGTTAGTCACTTTAAAGCTATAAACTATCAATAAATAAAGTCGTTTATTTATGAAATTTACAGTTTTGTTACATTTATTAGATGAAATTAGTATCAGTAATTTGACTGGCTCATTAGGGTGCACATATACACACTGTATAATTAAATCTTTCCACTCCAGTATTTTACAATTATTATTATATTATTATTATTATAACGATTTAATGCACATTAAATCCAGTAATATGTCATGTCACTATTATGATCACATCCTCCTTTCAACAACTGCAGCGTATAGTTCATAAAGGAAGTCATGTTTTATGAGTTGTATTGATTAGGTTATGAATCCATCTTGATTATTGTGTTTGCTGTACGGATGGGCTGCACAGCAGTCAGCAAAGCTCTAGATACCTCTGACAACCTACCAAGACTTTAAAGTCACACTCAATCCATCAAGCTGGTGTGGGTTCTGCACACGGTGGTTATTCAGGACAATAGCCAGAGGTCTTAATATTATAATGCGGATGTGGGCGTATGAGTGTTTTAGTTAAGGCGTGTAGATTATCTCAGCATCAACTAAAACATAATATAAAAAATAGACAGTATTTGAGAATAGATACTGTGTGTCGGCCAACTACCTGACCTCAGCTTTCGAAGTGTTGCTGTAGCATTATTTAAGATGAAGAACTTAGCTAACATTGCAAGCTGCATGGTTTCATCATTTAGCATTTAAATGAAGGTGTACAGATGAGTGACTTTGCTTTAATGAACTGATTATCATTTGGCCCAGATCGCATAGTAACAGTGGTATGAAAATGTTTAAGAGAGATAGCAGTGTGGTTTTTAATTACCTCCACAAAATCTTGGCATGTTAGATGCCAGATGCCTTTTTAAACTTTTTAAAAATGAAGTGTGATGCTGATAAGCTACAGCATGATGATCTGGGAAATAGTAGATGAAATTAGACTGGGGAAAAGAATAGAGGTTTGTGAGAAGTAGTGTGGTTGAATTTCAGCAAGGTGCACCACAGATGCAGTGTTTGCTCTGACAATGTTGATAGAGAAGTGTAAGTAAGGCCAGAGGGGATTGCATTGTGTTTGTAGATCCTGAGGACGCTTACGACTGGGCTGAGAGAAGATCTGAGGGATTGTGTGAATAAATTAGGACTGACCGAGTGTGCTGCATTATACATACTGTATGAGAACAGTGTTTCAGCTTTGAGGTGTGCAATGACTGATGTATTTGAAGTGGTAGTTCTTTCTTGTTTAGAGTGGTCATGGATAGGGTGATGTATGAGATGAGACAGGAGTCTCCCTCAAATATGATTTCCGTGGATGACATTGTGATTTGTAGCCAGATTAAGCTGGATGCGAAAGGCCGATGCACAGGGAAGTGTGAGAATAAACATCAGCAGCTGAATGGATTTGTTCCAAAGAGGTGAGGTGATGAAATGGTTGAGTTTAAATACTTGGAGTCAAGTGCACAAAGTAATTGACAGATTGGTATTGAGGTCAAGAAGAGAGTGCCGGCAGGGTAAAGTGGGTGGCTAGCCAAGTGAAAGTTTACAAGATAGTGCTGAGGCCTGTTATGTTGTAGGGTTTACATGCAGTGGGACAGAATTTACAGTCATGAGTGATTATTTAATATTAGTGCACTCAAGGGATGCACATTTGATTTGAGTCAGGTGTGTTAGTTAAGACTGCATGGTAATGAGCTCCTGAATCTAATGTGTACATACATGTATTACAGTAACTTATCAACAGTAAAGAAGAGTTTTTCGGCTCATCTGTTCCAGCTAATTTAAAGTCTGTATGTGTCAACTCTGCCAACACATTTTCTGAATGATGTTAGGATGTTAAATTGTAAACAAAGTAAACGTATTCTACATGTCCAGTGACAAGTGTCGTTTTCCAAGTCAGAACGCAATTTCCTGGCATGGATTCAATCACCAAGAAAATTTCTAATCAAAGTTTCTAAACAAAAGCATGGAAAACAAACCCGCTGAGTGATCTGTCAGACATTGTCAACGAATCTGAGCATACAAATGCCAGGACAGGATGGTCGTTGTTAACGTTAAGAGCGTTTTGTCGTAATTTTATCTGTTAGCAGGTTTGAACACTGAATGTTGCAGATTGCTGAGAATAATGGCCAGTTTGAGTTATGTTCATGCCCCCTCCCCCCAATCTATATTCTATATTGGGAGATGGGTGTTGACGACTGAGCCACCAGGCCGGACGAGAAAAGAAGGCCAAAGGTTTATAGTCTTGCTGGTGGTTGTAGTTGATTTTATGGACCTAAAAGCATCTACAGCACCTAATGTCTGAAATATAGTAACAATGTTATAGTATAATATTAATCAGAAGGCCACATCAAGCTTTCCTTTACTGTAAGTAATGCACAAATGCCTTCTAGTGAAGCTTATGGTTACACTGGGTGTATATACAGCTCGGAGAGTAGGGGGTGGATGGTAATTTGATCAAATGAGCAATGTTGTTTTATTCTATAAACTAAAATACGAGTTAGATTAGATTCAATCGCCAATGATCATTTTATCCTACACGTTTGATAATTGTTATGACGCATCTTTTCAAAGTTTTCTTAATATCTAAAAACAATTCAAATAAAACCACGTTTTACATTCAACTAAATTACAACCCCAACTCTGAACCCCTCTCTGACTTGGTATGGGGTTGTTTCAGTGCCCTTTGTAAAGGTCAGTTACACTTTAATGACGGAAGCATTAATACAAAAATGAACATTAAGATCAATACTAGACTACTTTAAGATGTCATCTTCTCCAGGGTCACACATTTTTCAGTAAGACGATACAAATCACATGCTGCACACATGACTGAGCTGCCTGCATTTCGACGTAGGGAATTTTGAAACCAAAAATGCGACTATTATGTTATATACTGTGCCAAAATGTCTAAACATGTAAGTATGGAGATATGGTTCGGCATCATCTCATTGTATTTTAAAGTGTTGTTTTACTCGGTCTGGTGTGTATTTGTAAAAGCATTTACTTATTTGACTAAAAGAACGGAGCTATAAAATGCCATGACAATGAACTATATAATTCTGTTTCAGTATTATTATCTAATATTAAGGGAATAAAAAGAGAATGGGCATCCAGCTCTGTAAGCCAACCTTCCTCGTACTCCTTATTAGGCATCTGGATGTGGGTGGCTTAATGTGGGATGTGGTTGGGTCAAGTAAGTGACTAATCGTCTTTCTTACTGGTGCTTTTTTTTTTCTTTCTAGCTACACATACATAGTAAAATCTGTGTGTTCTAATTCTGCCTGCATGCCTGCCAGGGTCTGGGACGTGTCGCTGATTATGAGAAAGAGTGTGTTTCTGAAAATAGTGGCAAGCAATTAGAATATTTCAAAGTTCACCTCCTGGAGCCAACACTCAAGAGGTTTTTTTCCCAAACAAAAGAGTGACATTGTGAGCTGAGTGTGCAGTGAGTACAGACGTGGTGGGGGTGGGTTGACATGCAGTATAAGAGAGTGAAAAGTAGAGGGGGGTTTGTGACAGAACTGGAATGTTACCCACTGGGATCAGAAGGCAGAAGCAGAACATTTTCTAGCTCAGTAGCACAGAAAATGCCTTTTAGGAATCATTTGCACTTTTAGCCCAGATTTACATCTGTTACAACTGATATAATGTTTTTCTTTTAACCCTTTTTAAAGAATTGTAATACGTACTTGAACTGGGCCAATTCGATAAAGAATAAACATTGTCTCATTGTAACTTTACAGAATGTCAGGACCAACAGACCCAAATCCACCCAGTTTAGAAAGCCCAAGACTACAGTGGCAAGAAAAAAACACCCTTAAATTACAAGATGAAGCCTCGAGAAAAGCCAAACACAAAATGAATGAGCGTGATATACTATATGACAAATAGAATGATATGATATGCCAGGAATGCTATAAAACCACAGCATGGTTATAATATAAAACAACAGCAGTCCATTGTGAAATGGACTTGGGTTGTATTACAACATGGTAATGAGTGCAATCATTTGTGGAATCGCCAACCTCGGTTTACCTCCCGCATTCTGAAATACAGCATTTTTTGCCGATGATCCCAACATGGTAGCACTACAGCTAAAGCAATTGGTATGGAAATAAATTCTTTTACACCGTTACCGAGGCTCAAAGTAGCTCCAAACTTGATGGATAGAATTCTGAGCACCCTGGCGTTTAAAACAAGAGACAGGTATGCTAAGGATGCTCGTGCAGTTATTACTGTTTTGGTTTGTTTGTTTATTAGTGTGTTAACATCATGGTTTACTCTGGCAATGATCACAATATGGTCCTATTATGGACGGTTAATCAGTCCACAAGTTTAAATCCAACACAGTCCTGGATGATTTTGTGTCTCCAATTTAACTCATGCATGTTTTTGGACTGTTGGGAAAAAGTGAACACCTACATTACATCCACACAGACATGGCTTGAACATGCGGAAAGGACCCGGAACGGCCAACTTGGGAAGTGAAACCATGAACGTATTTATTTATTTATTTGATTTGATTTATTTTTGTATGTTTATATATGAGAGAACTAAATAACATTGTAAGGATTAATTCAGCTTTTTGTTGGTCCACAGGCAAAAAAAAACAACGACAGCCATTTATGTTGGGGTGGGGGTCATTAAAGGCTTTAAATGGCATTGCTCTTCTGAGAACCATGGGAACATATTTCAGTACGTTCTACTTTTAGGGCCAGATGGGAATTTTGGAGTGTTTAATATGGTCTATCCAAGGGTTGTATATATTTTTGTACAGGGAACCAAGTGCATTTTTCATTAATGTTTCTTGAGTGGCACACAGCTACACACTTCCTGTGGCCTTTCATACATTTTGCTTACTGTCTATAAGACGTTTGATATAACCTTTGTGTCTGGGTGTGTTTTATCCAGTATAATCAGTAGGGCTGACCGCGATTAATCGTTGGTCGACCCAAAAAAATTACTAGTCGGACAAATTCCATTGGTCGATTAGTCGCAGGAAAGAAAAACGCTGCGTTTCGTCAAAGG
>JAOTRQ010000034.1:1371168-1394378 GCA_028565875.1 Hoplisoma paleatum
ATTGCGTTAAAATTTTTAACGCGTTAAAATCTTTGTAATTAATTAATCGAAATTAACGCGTTAAAGTCCCGGCCCTACTTATTTTATTAATAATTAATAGGTTTCAGTGTTTTACTTGTTCTATTTTAAGTGTTTTTGTTTGAATGTGGCCCTGAGGTTGCACCAGCTTCTTGTTTCTAATAAAAAAGTTTTTTTCATATAGTTTAGAAGCAAATAAATTCACAACTTGCTACTAAACTTTTAGAATACACTTTTTTACTTCTTTTCAGAGAAGAGTTGGTTTTCCTGTTTGCATTCAACCCAATCCGTACAGTGAAATACACATTTACACACACTAGGGGGCATTAGCGAGCACATGTGCCCAGAGCGATGGGGAGCAGTTTGGGGTTCGAGTCTAAAAGTTAAATAACAGTACATTTTTTTTATTATAAAATATATTTTATCACAATAGCTTGGTGTTCTTGGGGGCCCCCTGGTGGCAGCATGACTCTATGCGTATCGTGTACAGCCCGTGCCATTTTGCCAAACATCTTTGTACTCATTGGTCTTATGATTGTTTTGTATTGTTTGTCTTTGTAGGACCAAACATGGGTGGAAAATCCACTTACATCCGTCAAGTGGGTGTGATCGTGCTCATGGCGCAGATCGGCTGCTTTGTGCCATGCGACGAAGCCGAGATCAGCGTGGTAGATAGTGTGCTAGCCCGTGTCGGAGCAGGGGATAGCCAGATTAAAGGAGTGTCCACTTTTATGGCCGAGATGCTCGAGACGGCCGCTATTCTACGGTCGGTTATCTGATTAAAGACTGAATAAAGTATATAAACATGTTTTATCTAATGAGTGAAGCGGCACAATGATCATTAGTTTTGTGTGTCTTTATGAACAGCTCTGCTACTGAGGATTCTTTAATTATAATTGACGAACTGGGCCGAGGAACTTCCACGTATGACGGTTTTGGCTTAGCTTGGGCTATCTCGGAGTATATCTCCACACGACTTAAATCCTTCTGCCTTTTTGCCACTCACTTCCACGAGCTGACCGCTTTAGCACAGCAGGTGCCAACGGTACGCAACCTCCACGTTACTGCCCTGACCACTGATAACACTCTCACTATGCTTTACAGAGTGAAAAAAGGTGAGTCCTAAGAGGATTTAATGGCTTTTAGGCTTTCTAGGTCTTGCTGTGATTTAGGTGTCTTGTTATCCTGTACGATTTTACTCCTATCAGGTGTGTGTGACCAGAGCTTTGGGATTCACGTGGCTGAGATGGCTAATTTTCCTAAACATGTGATTGCTAACGCTCGGGAAAAGGCTCTCGAGCTGGAAGAGTTTCAGGAAGTCTCTACAGTTGAAGAGGATGCTGAGCCTGAGATGAAAAGACGCTGCACGGAGAGAAAAGTAAGTTAGAATGAGTATAATGAGTATTCTTGTTTGGTCTTTTAAAGTGTTGTTTTTGTGGTACTATTGGAGTGTTTTAGTCATTAATATGAATCTAGTTCTGGGTTCTGTTGGGTTGTTAATTATTTTATTTCATTTATATTTTGAAAAGCTGTCGTATAAAAGCAAGAGAACACTCGGTCGTGTGTTGCCAGGGGGTCTGATTTCAAATCACGATACCACAGGTCCTTTATGTTCTATTGCTTAAATGTTCTTAGCAAGTCAGCTCATTCACAAGTTTGGGAACACACCCGTTCTGCACCAACGTTCAGCAGCGGATGTTATTTACATTTTTTCATATTTAATAAAATTCGAAATTGACTCATTTCAAGGTGTAGAGAAGAAATTGTGGTGAGAAAATAAAAAAAGAAATGATTGATGATCTGACTTATGATTTATGGTACTGCACATCAAACTGAAATGTGATCTGAAGTAATTTAACACGATTAGAATGTTGGAACCAATTAGATTTGTCTAGTCAAGCTTCTCCGGTATTTGTGACACATTTCATTTTTTAGGGGAATTAAGTTGAAATAATAAACATGAAATAAAGCGTTCGAATCCTAAGACGACACACGGTCTGTAAACTTTATGTAAACTAACCTCAACTGTTAAACCACCGTTTTAACATATAGCAGCTGAACAGGATGCCTGATTTCTTCCAACCACGTCATCAAAATAAATGAATCATTTTATAGATCGCTCTTTCACTACTCGATGCTTTATTTCTGTCAGCTACCACAGTAATCATACATGGTCCATTTTTGTAGACTACTGTTATATTTCCAATTCACCCACACAGAAAGGACCGTGCCACCTGGGCATCGAACCCCAGACCCTTCGATATGTTTTTTTTTTTCTTTAGAGATGCTTTTTCATATTTCTGATAATGTGTCAGTGCAGTAACGCAGCGGGTAAAATGGATCAGAGACTGGTGGCTCGATTTTTATTGTTTCATCTACAAATCAGTAGAGTACAAATCAAGAACGAATTAACATTTCATGTCAAACAAGTCATGGATCAACATCGCAGTAGGAGGTTCCTAGCAAGTAAAATGTGTAAGTATGTACAGTGTTTATAAGGATGCAAATGTTTAACCGATGACCGGCCCGAAAACATTTGGTTGGTTAGCCCTTTAACTGACAAAGCTCTGGTGACCTGTCAGAGTACTAAACAAATCACTGGGATTCGTGTTAACCAGGTTTAAGAGGTTTTAAATATTAACACCAGCCAACGAATCAGATGCAGCAGTAATGTAGCGTCAATATTCTCCCTAATAAACTTTCATTTATATATTTCATTATTTAAACAATGCTCTATTGACAATGTGGCAGCATATGTCAAGGCAACATTCGCTAGAGGCAATTAAGACTAGTCGGTTCACTTTCTGCATGTTCAGACAGAACCCATGGAGCTTCAGATTGCCTCGACAGATGTTGCCGTCTCTGATCCATTTTACCCGCTGCGTTACTGCACTGACGCATTATCGGAAATATAAAAAATCATCTCTAAAGAAAAAAACATATCGAAGGGTCTGGGGTTCGATTCCCAGATGGCACGGTCCTTTCTGTGTGGGTGAATTGGAAATATTACAGTAGTCTACAAAAATGGACCATGTATGATTAGATTTCCAGTTGATTAACTTTGTATATTGAATAACCATTTCCTGTCAAGTGTATAACATGACATTAAAATCATTATAAACGTACAAACACATAGCAGAACATAACAAAACTTAGCATTGAGCAGACGTCTTTATCTTAAGTGACTTACAATAACAACAGAATTTGAGATATTATCAGTTAAGGGCCGCAATCAGGGCCCAACAGTTGCAAGTTTGAACTCTGGCTACTTTTTTGGAGTAACAAGCTTAAAGTTTAGCATTTTGATTCTTTTGCAGGAAGGAGAAAAGATCATCGAGGATTTCCTGCATCAGGTGAAGGGCCTGCCTATCAACAGCATGACCGAAGAGGCTTTCAAAGCAGAACTGCGCAAACTCAAAGCGGCCGTGGTGGCTAAAAACAACAACTTTGTTAATGAGATCGTTTCTCGTTCTGCGAACGTGAAGGCGTTCAAATGAACAGGTTGCAGAGGACGATGTGAAATCTTTCCCCCTATTTGTCCAGAGCACTTCTATTTGTAATAATAAGTGGATTCATTTTGAGTTTGTTGAAATGTCTGTTTCGGTTTATTCTTTATAGTAAAACAATATTTTATTAGTTTTTTTGTTGTTTTTTTCACTGAGAGATTGAACAGCAGAGGGGGTTCGGTTTGGTAAAGTTTTCATTTAAGAAATTTTGCCATCTAGTGGGTGATGATCGCTTCACATAGCTGAAAGTGTTAATTGAACGCTGCTGTTTTATGTGATGCCTGTATAAATAAGGAGAAAGACTTAATAATTTGTTGCAGGTTATTCTACATTTGATTGTCGATATGAGATTTCACTTGTGTGAGTTTAAAACTTAGTTTAGGGTATAACTTCACTAACTGGAATTCTCCAAAAAAAATTGCAGTACATTCATCTAGTCAGATAGGCAAACGTTGTAGTTTATATTTGGATATAAAATCATATAAAGCACTTACGATGAAGGCATAAGGGGGGCAGCTAGTGGGCAGTAGTCTGATAAATACCTAATACAGCTAAAATACACCATTCTGTAACTGTCCAAGTATTTCTGGGTCTAATGGTATAGTCCAATGACTAAGAAATCTACTAAATCCACCAGTTCACCGAATTCAATTTACAACTGGTTTAATAATTACTAGCCACAGCTAGACATGGTTACTGCTAAACATGTTCAATTTTAACATTACTTTGATACACAGTAAAAAATTCAATGAAATCTTTTAAAACTACTTCTAGTCAGGAAAGAATTCTAAAAGTATTGCTGAAGCACATTAAAGGATATTAGAAATGATGGTGAACCTTCGGTGTCCAGACTATTCGAATTATAATGAGAATGCAACAAATCTAGAAGGTCACAAAAATAAACATCTTAAGAACCCCTGAAGCAGACAGGGTTAAGGGTCTTGCAGCCTGGGTTTTAAACCCCTGCACTCTCGGATAGGTAATCTAAAGCTCTACCCACTGGGATACCACTGTATTGTATTTGACACTGTTTTTGCAAGATATGCATTGGGTAGTTCACTGTGAATTAGGTAAAATGATAAAATAACTAATAAATATTTGCTACAGCACTATCAAATCTCTACTTTTTGAGTGAACTAGTTAAAGGGAAGTTTTGTTTTGATAAACTGAGAAATTAACATTTTTTTTTAACATATAAGTGAGTAGTTAATATTAAATTACTGTCATGCTTTGGAAATTTCTTAATCAAGACTAAGTGTTCATTAATTGCAAAATAAATGATTAGAACTAGATTGCTGATCCACCTATGTATTGCCTGAATATAAGTTTTTGGGACTCGACAGAACACAAAGTGAGAAATGTGGTGGTTTCCGAACGAGAATTCATCAGCATTTCATTCATGAGGTCAGAAATTTGAGCAAACGTCTTAAGAACTACAGTACATGCCTTTTTCACCTTGGTGAAAACGAGTGTACATGCAACAATAAAAAAGACAATTGGCATAAATGGTGTACATGTGAGTTTTAAAACCCACAACTGACTAAAAACAACAAAACAGGTAACTCGAATGTGTATAGTAGATACAATATATTGTCTGTTTAACTTTGCTCATGGATGATGTCCTGGCCAGGTTTCTTTTTTTGTCTTACAGCCTGATTGTTTCTGTATTTGTCAGCACTGCAACCCTGATTAAGAAAAGTTATTGAGTGGAAATAACGAAATAAATTATAAAATGATTGAATGATTTTGAGTTCACTGAGCTTTGTTGTGTTTGATTGTTTATCGGGATTTTAACATCACACTTTGTATTTAGGTTCTTCTATCTTTAAAGCAACTGTAAAGCGACCGAGAGACTGAAATATACTACATAAATCAAAAAATATCAAAATAATCATTATTATGACAGGAATTTAGTTTACTCATTATACATAAGATGCCTCACAAGGTTACATGAAACTGTCATGAATTTCTATAACACACTGGAAACCACACAGACACGAAGAGAACATACAAACTACACCGAAAGGACCCACACTTGTTGTCTGCCTTTTGCTTTGATGTGACAGTTCTACCTACTTATTTGCCAATGTGACAGACAGACGGGTCGACACCGGTGGTTAACACTTGAGTGGCTTAGCACTTAAGTCTGACAGTAAGACGTCCAGGGTTCGATCACCTATGTGGGAGTTTGCATGTTGACATGCAAGACATGCAAGACATGCAAGACATGCCACCAGGTTGATTGGAGATCATTGGCACCAACGGGCACTGACTTTAAGGTGAATGGTAGATGTAATCTGTGCATATGGGACATGGTGTGCTATATTTAGCTGATGCTTGTATTTCTATTTGGATTCATATTTTTAAATAATAAAAGAGGATGTATTGGAGGATGAGTTTGTTATGCTGTGCAGTGAATTGAGGACAGTAATGGTGAATGGGTGATGGTGAAACACCCCCCCTGCTGTAGATCTGTAGCTCGGTGTATGTGAGTGAGTTAATGGCTCCTCCTGCGAGAGAGAGACACACCGAGTTCTAACAGCGGAGAGACCAGGAGGAGCTGTCCGGAAAAATAGAACTCGCATTTATACACATTTTAGTCTTTATCCTCCGCAGCCGGTTCGTTCGAAACTACAGACCTTATGGTAACGACAGGAATAAACGTTTCGAGGGAAAGCTTGTAGCTTTTTGAATAAAAATCAGCTCGCCAAATGAACTCGGTCAGAGCGACTAACAGACGAGCCAGGCGAGTGTCGAGGCCGCGCCCGGTGCAGCCCGAGAGGAATAACGCACAAAGAGGTGAACATTAACCCACATCAATAACACCACTAATACGTTTTTATTACGTGTTTGTCGTTTCTAGCGTTTGTTTCGGTGTGTTATTCGATGTAATTATTCCCGAAGGTCCGGCTAAGTACCGTCGAGGCTTCGGACTCGGCGCTCTACAGGCCAGGCCGCGCTTTGTTTGGGCTTCATTACACGTTAGCATTTCGGCTAACGGCATTCTCCGAGACGGACATTTAACGCAGATCAAAATGGGTACCGGGCGAGTAAAGGAAAGGACCGAGATGTTCATTTCAGTTAAAATAAGCGAACGAGCACCGAGCTTAATCTGTCCGGTTATAAAAATGTATGTTTGGGTAGTGAATCTGCGTTGCGCAGCTGCCATTTTAATAGCTAATGCTAACTCGTTCGCTCGCTGCTTGACAATTTATCAACAATTCAATTTGTCAAGCGGGCAAAATAAGCCGATAAACTAAAAATTTTAACAAAGCAACACGCAAAGCTGGACAATTATTTCTGATTTGTACACTCGCTGCCCGGTGATATGAAAAGTGTTTTCTTTTGTGTTTACTCGTTACCAGGATTTGCTTAACTGTAACATAACTAGCTAGCTGAGTGACGATGGCTACGTCCCAAACCGCACACTACTTCACTAGATAGTTTCCCTAAAGCAGAACTTATTAACGGTCGTGTTGGTGCTTTTGACATCATGTTTAGTTCGGATCGGATCGGTTTGGTACACGGTACAAATTCTTAAGCAATCCGTTGACTGCGCAATTGGATTCGGGGTGAACAAAACGTTCATCTTTTAACTGTATGTCTTGTTTTTTTAATTAGATTTATTAGATGAGACGTCTGTCTAACATCTCAGTGTTGGCACAGATGTTAAAGGGGATTTATTTATTTTATTTTATATGTCCAGAGTTGAAATGATTGAATTGAAAGGTCCCTGTATTGGGTGGAAAGGGGGTGGGTGTGTGTGTGTGTGTGTGTTAACACAATTGTTGTGTTAACAGCTATTATTTTTTATTTATTTCGTGTCTGGCTTAGGTTTACTTGGATACTTTTAAACATATACAAAAAAATAAGTTGTCATTTTTACAACGTGTACAAAATGTGACCTGATTTGGTGAACCAGAATTCAAACAATGCAAATGGATGTCAGCATTTTACCCTGCATATCATTGTTATAGCCTTCAGGCGTTTTCAATAAAAAAATAATGAGCTCTTTGCAGGAATGGGCTTTAATTTTGGCAAATTATGTTTAATACCCAAAGGGACCCCCTGATGGACATGCAAGTCCAAAACCCTTTGTACATTTTCAATTCCGTTTAAGGTATTTGATTGGTTAAACTATGCAGGTACTTTGACATTATTTTTTGAGTAACCAGTCCTAATTGATTTAAAATGGCTTAATGCATGTTAATTGGCCGACAATAATCATCTTATGTTTTTTGCACAACACACATAGTTTTTACGACAATTCATTACGTTGCTCCATGTGTAACTTGTTCCTGCTGTTTTCAGGTCACTGGTTGCCTCTTTATTGTCACAGTTAGTTCTGAAAATGACTTTCCTGGCAGAAACCATCAAGCTATTGCTTTTTATCTTGTATATATGTACTTGTATGCACGTGGAATCAGTGCGAAATTAGGAGGAAAATGTCAAACGTTTCTTTGCATTATTGAGTGTAACGTAGGAATACATTAAATGACAGACAAACAGCTAAACACATATTAGAGAAGTATGTCCAGTGCAATGTCTGGTTAATGAAATTGCATTTCTAGGTATTATTAAACTCTCAGTGGGCAGAAATGTAATGCAATTTTGGTTTAAAATTCTGAAAGTCACAGTTTGCATACATTTGCACGTAGAATTACAACCCACAACTGTCAGTTACAAGTGGCTAATTGACATTGTATGTTATGCAGATTTGGGGGATTTTCTGTTCTAATACTTCTAATAATCCTGATTATAACTGATCTTGATTATCAAGTGTTGATTCCAAAATGACTGTCTTGGTCTTGTCTGTATTTGGTTTGGCTAAATTATAAAACAACTGGTATGGAATTACAATGTCACTTTTCTAAGACAGATTTTTAAGAATCTGTGCCATTTCAGTCTTAATGTTCAGTGGGATTTAGGTTGTGCCACTGTTTTGGCTATAATCAAGCCTCTTGTAACAACATTAGAAATAGAATTCCTGCACCATATTGTGTGATGATTTTACGTCGTCAGAAGTTTACAGATCATACAGATGCCAAATTCACATTTCAGAGACTGTCAATATTGAACATGTATTTAAACAGGAAAAGTCACGTTAATAATAAAAAATATATATTTATAGTTCTGTAGTTCTGCTGGAGTAAATTTAGGAGTGACAATAGAGACGCTCTTGTCTCAGATTTCACGGTGAACCCCTTCCAAGTGTGCACATATATTGTTAATATTCAGAATTGGTGTCTTGAGCAGTCTAGGACTGATTGTCAGAACTGCTCCTACATAACCTGAGAACTGCTAATGACTGTACTTCTGTTGCATAAACACACACACACACACCAGGTACAGCATATTGCACCGAATAGATTTATTAAATGTAAGAAATCACAGTATTTAGCTTGGGAAGCAAACTTCAAACCTGAAAGAAAAGTGCAGGTATGATTTAAGTAAATCAGTGTCAGAATGTTTATTTGATATGAATTCATGACTGAATAAGTGTTTAACGTTTACACATTCCTAAAAATATTTTTTTTGCCCACTCTTAGCTTTTGTGGTTGTGGTAACCCTCAAACTCATAACTAGGAGAATAATCACACATTCTAGTTATAAGTGGTACACCTAGTGTTTTAAATTTATTTTCCACGGTTTTTACTCATTACTCTACTCACCACTGTTGGTGCATCAGGATTATTACATATATAATGATGTATGTAGATTTGTAACAAGGCTTATTTGTAACAAATAATTGAAAAGAGGCATTTACATTTAAGGGTAATAATAATAGCAAAATACTTTACTCTTATTAATCCAAACGGAGAGATGACAATCTGACTTCATGTGTTTTTTGCAAGTGATTGATTAATCTCAAGGTTCTAATTTTTTTACTTTTATGAAATATGGCAACAGGCTTTGTGAAATAATCTAATTTTGACATAAAAATATGCACCAGAGGTGTACTATATAATTCTGTTATATTTGTTATATAATTACCAGGCTAATTCTTACTGTTTACTTTAACAATTAATATAATTGAGAACATTTTGTTATTTTGCTCGACACATGGGATCCATTTTTGGATCTCAACCATGATTTTAAATTAAGATCAGGATTGTGGTCTGTTCGCTTCCACATTGAAACATTGAAGTCAAGGCAGTAAGACCCTCATTCACATAACATTTATCTGCACATGTCATTTAGTGTCATTCTACATGTCGTGTAGTGAAAGATAATCACAAATTTGGTCATATATTAAAAAGACCACAATTGTCTTGTGGTAGTTTGTAAACAATTTTACTCATGTCTCAATACAAGATCAGCATGGAATGAAATGCTCATAAAAATACACATTGATGGATAGATCAACTGACCACACAGAGATTTGATGTATTAAAATATTTTAAACTACTTTTTGGATTGGTTCTGTGTAGTACTGTGAAGATAATCTGCATGTTTAAATAAATGCGACTTTAGATCACTCAACTGTTAGTTGCAATTTTGTGTTGCATGCTTAAGAATTTGTTTTTAAGTGTTCCGCTTCTGGTCAAAGGAATAACCAGATATCCTATGATACCAGATATGATTTTTATGCTCATTGGTGGCAAAACCCTCTTCATTACTGTATTTATTTTTTTCCTCTTTACATTTAAGTACACTATTTATGTTCTATCCTGTATTTTCTTTTTCCAGATGAGGACATTCCTGCAGATATGGTTGCAGAAGAATCTGGTCCAGGAGCTCAAAACAGTCCATACCAACTTCGCAGAAAATCCTTGTTACCTAAGAGAACCGCGTGTCCTACAAAAAGCAGTATGGAGGTACGCAATTGAATCATTTTTATACATGTACAGAATCTACACAACCACAATTATTCAATCCAAACTGAAAGGTAAAGGTATAACATAAGTGAAAATACTAAATGCAACTACTTCAGTCTCAATTCAACCTCTGATCTAATCAAGTGCTTCGTTAGTTACTTAGTTGTACCAGAGATAAAACGGACATGTCAAAAACCTGGACAGTAGATATGTACTAATGCACCACAAGTCTGTTGATCACAGATTTAGCTAGATGGGCTGCACCGGTGCCTCACAGCATGAAGTCCTGGGTTTGATTCTGGGATCTGAGTGAATATTCTTCCCATGTTCGTATGCTTAAGCATGCAAGTGAGGTAAAATTTGAGACACACGCATTGTCCATGACTGTGCTTAAAAAAGACTTTTGTACAGACAAATCTACGTGTAATGAGGAATTGCACTGCGTCTGTCATGAATATATAAATCTGATGTTAAAAACATAATAAAAGTCCATGATGCAAATTTGACATTCATTATGATCAGTATTTATTAGTGGAGGTAACTGGCATTATACGATTCGCTGGGAGACGTCGCTGGCGCTGTATGTTTGTCAGCCGGATTTAGGCTTTTTCCTGCCTTACTTAATTCAAAATAGTTAATAAACACATTTTAGTACATTGATCTACAATTTTACCAGTCAGAAAGTTGAAAATATAAAGGAATTAAAAAAATTGCCAGTATGTTACTGATATGTCAATAAACCCAAACAAACACATCTTTTGGTGTTTTTTGTGATGTTTGATTGCGTAGTGAGTCAGGAGAGTAAAACAAGTAATGGATACGATATTAAAGGCACTGAATGGTACAAGAGATATGTAGTTCACATCGAGGTCTCTTATCTCATGGCATTAAGTGGAAGCTCTCATCGTTTCCTTTAGTGTTTATTTTGGCATGTTATTTAGCAAACGGTCTTCAAAAACATAACGTTTATTTCTGCTGACCTAAAAGCACAAAAAGCCTGATTCACTATGCAATCAAACATCACAAAAAAAACACACCTTGCTGGTTCAAAACATTTGTTTGCTCCGATTTACCCCCAAACGTTTTTAAATAGTCCCAAAAGCTTTGGGATTGTAATTTGTTGTTAATCAAACTGAATTTTGTCTGCTAACATACCGCCTATGAAATAGTGGTACGTCCGGAGGTGGGCGACTACAGCTCACAGTGACAAGAACATCCTGCCCACATTGAAGCATGGCTGTGGCGTTGATGTCATGCTCTGGAACTGCTTCGCTGTTGTTATTTTTTTTATTTCACCAAGCTGAATGTTTGCAGGCTTTATAAACTCTATTTAGAATGTACTGGATCATGTTGTGTTTGTAGGGAGCCTCCACTTCAGCAACAGAAACCTTTGGCCATCGAGCAAAACGTGCAAGAGTGTCTGGGAAGTCTCAAGACCTTCCAGGTGAGTGGTACTAAACAATTGTTTGCTAAATAAACACTGGAGTTTTGTATTGAAATTTAGTATTTTGTTTTTTCTCAATTTCACACATTGTACACAAATCAAATCGATTATACAATGTGTGAATTATACACTGGGCTGTAACTGCATGCGAACAAATTGAGAACACAACACAAAGTGTTGTGTGTTTATGACTGGTTAGTTAAGGGTTGTGTGTTTATGACTGGTTAGTTAAGGGTTGTTTCCTTACTAAGGGCAGAGCAGTTTATCTGTTTGGGATTTAGTTTAGCTGATATACACACCATAATTCAAAAAACTGTTTGTCTGATCAGTTTGATGCTTTATAAGTGCTGTTGAACGATCAATCATTACATTTATTGTCTGCTATTTGCATCACTTTGCTTTAATGGATCGAGCAGGTGTGTAGCAGGTAACCTACTCGGTTTCTCTGTGTTCATACAACTTAACTGCGCTTGTAAACATTGGCGGCTGTATACTCGATGTTAACAGCCAAGCCCTTGCACTAAACACTTTCATTGTCGCATTGATTTTTTTTCTTTTCCAGTACTTTTTTCCCCCTTAGTTTTACGTTGATGATGAACTTGTTATACCTTCGTGTTTAATTAGGATTTTAACAGCCTTTTCACTGTCTGTGTAATTGTTGTCGCATAACGTTGAGTGTTTTGGCAAGTTCACTGTAAAACAATCTTGTCTTTCTGAATTATGCATTGATTTGCAACCCCTGTTGGAGTGGGAAGCCGTGCAACTTTGTGTTTGAGAGTGTAAAAATAATTCAAACACATTTGTGAATGTTTTTATTAAGTAGTTGTACGTAGTACAAGTGTCTAGTTAGTGCTGTGTGCTGGGCTCTGACATTTTAATTTTAATTTATAGTCAGTGGTTAAGGTATTGGACTAGTGAGCTGGTCACTGGTTTAAGCCGCACCTCTGCTATGTTGCTGCTGTTGGCCCTGTAATTGCTTAAACCGGATACTGTGTCAGCACTTTGGATTAAGTTCTGTTTCTGGGATCTCTGACATTTACATTCAAGGAACACCAAGATTAACAGAATGAATCTAGGATCAAATGAATTTCGGGATAATCTGGTCATTTGTTTCCCCAAGCATCCCCTGCAGAACAGTATCTTCAAGAAAAGCTTCCAGATGAGGTGGTCCTGAAGATCTTTTCATACCTGCTGGAACAGGACCTGTGCCAGGCTGCCTGTGTCTGCAAGCGATTCAGTGAACTGGCTAATGACCCCATTCTTTGGTGAGCACTTCAGTATTTAACTAAAAAGTATGTAAGTTTTTTTTTACTGACGTATTGATGTGATGTATTGGACTCTCACAATATTGGTAATCATTTTGCACTTATGCTTCTGTAAATAATTTTGCAATGACTTTCATGAAATGCAATGACAATACATTAGCATGCTTAGGAAATCTGATTGCTCAGATGCGTATGGATGTTTAATGGTGTGTGACCTTTCTAAATGAATCATCAGTTTATAATGCAGGTTTACCTATACAGACTTTGTAGAAAAATAAATCAGGACCTATAGTGCATTTTAAAGATCTATTTTTGGCTTTTAGTTGTAGCATGATCATATCATGCAGCTACTACTACTGATGGAGATGAGCTGAGGAGCATGTCAAGTCTTTGATTTATTGTTTTCTTGATTCACCCCAGGAAAAGATTATATATGGAGGTGTTTGAATACACACGACCCATGATGCACCCAGAACCGGGAAAGTTCTACCAGATAAACCCTGAAGAATACGAGCAGCCAAACCCATGGAAGGAAAGCTTTCAACAGCTGGTAGGACTTGGTCGAAATCATTTTCGATTCGATTTTTCGATTCCTTTTATCCTGTTGATCCATGTTACCCATTGATTTAACCCTCCCCGCTTCATTTTGTGCAGTATAAGGGAGCACACGTAAAGCCTGGCTTTGCAGAACATTTTTACAGTAATCCAGCCAGATACAAAGGAAGAGAAAACATGCTGGTATGATTTGTTTTACATGGTTGTGTTCAATTTTTTTTTTACTGTAACACGATCGTACAATTTAAAATGTTGTAATACATTCTGCTTTTCAGTACTATGATACCATTGAGGATGCATTGGGAGGAGTTCAGGAGGCTCACTTTGATGGGTTGATATTTGTTCATTCTGGTATTTACACAGACGAATGGATCTATATCGAATCTCCCATCACAATGATTGGAGCAGGTAAGTCTTAACAAGTCTATTTCTCCAGGAAGTAGGCCAAAGAATTGTCAAGTGCACCATGCATTTATCTGACCATCATTTTATGTCACAGCCCCAGGAAAAGTGGCCGATAAAGTGGTGATTGAGAACACTAGAGATTCCACATTTGTGTTTATGGAGGGTTCCGAAGATGCATATGTAGGCTACATGACCATTAGGGTAAGTCTATAAAGGTGTTTCTTTTGAACAAACTTCTCAAGTGTACATGCAAGATGAGATTTAGTTTCTTAAACTAACCTTGACCATTTCCTGCTGACATCTCCCAGACTTGGCCGGACCGCTCCCACACACTGAAAGTTTCTGATGTGATGTGGGCTGCTTTCACATAATATACTGCAAGAATGTTTTTACACTAGTCTTATCTTTTTCTGTAGAGTGTGATGTCTCTGTTTAACCCATTTATTAATTTAGTGGGACATTATGAGAGAAAAAACATTGATTAATCAAGTGACTGGTTGTTTATTGTGCCATTAGAGGTTTTAACGTGGTGATCCTTTCACTTTTCAATTAAGAAAACACAAAGTTTTATAAACCCCCTTTTCTGTTTTTTAGCCTTTAGTCTTTAAAAAGTTTAAAGTTCTATTTTGCTGTTTATTATGTAAAAGCAGAGCCAGCCCAAGGCAAGAGATGAGCAGTCGCTTAGGACCCCTTGCCACCAGGGGGCTCCCAAGAGCAACAAATGTCATGACCAAAACATTTGCAAAAATATTTAACCTTGAATAATAGAAACGCTGTTTCAAATTTATCCTATTTATATTGTAAATATATATATATATTATTTATATTAAAGTTTTATATAGAGTTCTTTTTCATTTTAACTGTTCATTTAGTACCAGTATTTATTTATTTAATTTTGTAGTGGAATTTCATTTTTTTTAATCTTTTGCACATCTGTTCCAAATTTAAAAACAAATAAATTTATCTGGTTAACTTGTTTACTGGAAATGCAGCGTCTTGTCTGCTGATGTTATTCTGAAGATGTAAAATTGGTAAATTAATTCGCCACTCTTCATCGCTCTGTATTTTAAAGTAAACATTAACTAAACTATTTTGTGAGTTTGCTCTCCAGTAAAGTTAAAAACAATATAGTTAGACTAACTGGCATTATGAAGGCTAATTACAAATCATGGTAATAATAGCTGGGACTTCACACAAAAACAGTGTTGGGGTAGTGATATGACTTGGACTGCCCTCTAGTGGACTTTCTTTTAATCTTGAGCCTATAAAATTGGCACACATGGGGTAAAGTTACAGCTCTGCTTTCACAGCTGCGTAGCTACACGTAATCATGCAGCAGAAAAAATAAACACCGACACATGCTGTCTGCCTTCTGTATGTTACTGATAGATAACTCGCTTCTCCCCTCTAGTTTAACCCCGATGATAAATCAGCACAGCATCACAATGCACACCACTGCCTGGAGATCACCGTCAACTGCAGCCCTAACATTGACCACTGCATTATTCGCAGCACTTGCACAGGTATGGTCTCGCTTTCATGTAAATCAGCTTATACTTACTGTCATCTTGTGAAAGCTGCATTTTTGGTTCACTACAATAACACTAATTAGATTGTGTTGCATTTGCTTGTTTTGTAAAACTGTGCTTGTGTGCGTGTCTTTGCAGTGGGGTCAGCGGTGTGCGTAAGCGGCCAAGGTACATGTCCTATCATCAAACACTGCAATATCAGTGACTGTGAAAATGTCGGCCTCTACATCACTGACCATGCACAGGTAACAATTCTGCACTCACACACACACACAATATTTACAGTATAAGATCCAACACGTGTTCTGGTTGTATGGGTTCTGGCAAAACCCATTTTTGTTATATTTACATCTTGTGTATTGTTTATAATTACACAAGCTTATCGAACCGCCTTTTTTTTTACTGTTGGCATTTCTCGCTGCTTGTTCTATTAATGTATTCTATGTGTTCTATAAATGTAAAATGTATACATTTGCTATAAGACAAAATATATTTAAGAAAGTACACTACTTATTACACTAGATAGGAGCTGCCAAAACATTTAAATAAATGACAAACTCACCAGTTTGCTGTGTAGGTTCATTTTATTTTATTATCCTCCGTTTTACTGAGTAAGAGTAAAGACTTGGTGGTTGTGATGTAATCATTTTGATTTATACAAAATACCATCTGGTACAAAATATAATATGACAAATTAATAAATATGCTTTGAATTAAAAAAAGACACCGTGGTTTGATTGTAAGGTGGCACAACACTGCTGAATTTAATAGAGTTGAATGTTGTTTATTTCAGGGCATTTATGAAGACAACGAAATCTCCAATAATGCATTAGCGGGGATCTGGGTGAAAAACCACGGCAACCCCATTATCAGAAGGAACCACATCCATCATGGCAGAGACGTGGGAGTTTTCACCTTCGACCATGGAATGGTAAGATCATTGCTCCATTTTGACTTGAACAGCTTTACTTTCCAGCAGCCATTAAATATACTCGTGCTTGCTTGTATGGCTCCCTCTACAGGGCTACTTTGAGAGCTGCAACATCCACAGAAACAGGATCGCAGGCTTCGAGGTGAAGGCCTATGCCAACCCCACAGTAGTGCGTTGTGAGATTCACCACGGCCAAACCGGGGGCATCTACGTGCACGAGAAGGGCCGCGGCCAGTTCATCGAGAATAAGATCTATGCCAATAACTTTGCTGGTGTTTGGATTACATCAAACAGCGACCCTACCATTAGGTTTGTGTGTTAGTTTTTTGTTTTGCTTATTTCTGGCTGCAGTGTCAAATTTTACAGTAAAATGTTTTATAAGGTTCAGTAAACCAGCATCAGCATAATTTTGTTTTTTTCCTCCAGGGGTAATGCTATATTTAATGGAAACCAAGGTGGCGTTTACATATTTGGGGATGGCAGAGGTCTGATAGAGGGCAATGATATTTATGGAAATGCTCTCGCTGGTATTCAGATCAGAACCAACAGCTGTCCTATAGTCAGACATAACAAGATTCACGATGGACAGCATGGAGGCATCTATGTGGTACGTACTTATATCATTATTAGATATAGATAGATGTGTGTGTGTGTGTGTATGTATGTGAAGACAACGTTCTGAGACTAATATTGTGTACAATGATTGTAGCATGAAAAAGGTCAGGGTGTTATTGAAGAGAATGAAGTCTATAGTAACACTCTGGCAGGGGTGTGGGTGACCACCGGGAGCACGCCGGTCCTACGGCGAAACAGGATACACAGTGGCAAACAGGTCAGGCACTTTTATTTATTTATTTTTGTGTTCTCTTGTTGGTGCTGTCTAAGTCTAACTTTGTTATCTATGTTACTAGGTTGGGGTGTATTTTTATGATAACGGTCATGGGGTGTTGGAAGATAATGACATCTACAACCACATGTATTCCGGGGTCCAAATCAGGTACAGTACACCAATTCAACATGTTTATTTGAGACTAGAGTTATTTTACAGTAGAGTAAGAGTATTTTTTTCATCCTTAATATACCATAGCATAACACACTGTGTCTTCAGTTCTCTTCCATTGTAGAACGTACATCTACATTAGTGAATGATAAATAATATTTGGCAAGTTCTCATCCTAGTGTTGATTAAGCTGTTCAATGTTTTAACTTCCTTTCTGAATGCTTACTCGGGCTAAACAAGAGCATTCTTCCTCGAGTGATTAGAAGTTATTTTTACCATTATAGTCAGATTATTATATGACTGCTTGATGATGTACTTATTTTATTATTATTTTTATATCGGGACCTGTTTCAATGCTCGTCAATGCACATTATTATTGAAATACTGCTGTAAAAACTTTTTTTTTTTTTGGTAGAGTCACTATCACACTCTGAAAAAAAGTGTTTATTGTATTGCTGTGACAATTAATTCACTGTGTATTGAAACAGAACTGGAAGCAACCCTAAAATCAGAAGAAACAAAATATGGGGGGGTCAAAATGGAGGCATTCTTGTTTACAACTCTGGTAAGTCGATGTCATTTCTTTCTGTGTTAGGGACCGTAGGAATGAAATTATGACAAACTGGTTGTTTAACAATGCTGTTGTGCTGGTTCCAGGTCTGGGCTTCATTGAGGACAATGAAATATTCGACAACGCAATGGCAGGGGTGTGGATTAAAACCGACAGCAACCCCACCTTACGCAGGAACAAGATCCATGATGGTCGAGATGGTGGGATTTGCATATTTAATGGTGGCAGAGGTAAGCTTAAATCGGAACAAAACTGTTTGTGAACTGCAAATACTATTTTTTCCATTACAATATTACATTATGTGATGTTTTTGTATTTGAAGGAATTCTGGAAGAGAATGACATTTTCAGGAACGCCCAGGCTGGTGTGCTTATAAGTACAAACAGTCACCCTGTATTGAGGAAGAACCGAATATTTGATGGCTTTGCTGCAGGTGGGTTTGTGAATTTGAGTATTTTTACTGTTTTTGTCGTTTTTTTGATTAAATGTAAACATAAATGTACTTCCTTTTAGGCATCGAGATCACTAATCATGCTACAGCAACCTTGGAAGGCAATCAGATATTCAATAACAGATTTGGGGGGTTGTTTCTAGCTTCTGGTGTTAATGTCACAATGAAAGGTAAAAGCCTCAATGCAAGAACTTCCATTTGTTTTGTAGCAATTGTGCTTTTATCTAATAAAACCGTTTGTTTATCTGGTCCAATTAAATATTTGTTCATTTAGATAACAAAATCATGAACAATCAAGATGCCATCGAGAAAGCAGTAAGCAGAGGTCAGTGCCTGTACAAGATTTCCAGTTACACCAGCTACCCCATGCACGATTTTTACAGGTACAGTAACTAGAAGTTTAGTTGAAGAAAATTCTTTAAACAATTTGTTCAAGTGAAATGTTTATTAACATGTTGCTCTTTTGCTTTTATTTATTTTTTTATTATTAGGTGCCACACCTGTAACACAACTGACAGAAATGCCATCTGTGTGAACTGTATTAAGAAGTGCCACCAAGGGCACGATGTCGAGTTTATACGACATGATAGGTCAGTGACCCTTTTACTAACAACTCGCAAATTCAAATGGCTGCTTGAATGAAGTAAATTGCTTTAGCTGCTTTGGGCAGGACTGCCCGCATCTATTAATGTGTAATACAAGCACAAAAGTATAAATGGAATTTCTGTCATTGAGACGTTTAGATCTAGATGCAGCTAACTGGCCACTCGATCTGGATATTTGAAAGGTGCATTTTATGGTGTTTAGCCACCGCTTTTATCTATTGGCTTTTGGTTATGAATGAATCCCCTTCAAGCTCTTGAGAGCCAGACGGATTGGCACAACAGTGGCAGTGTCGTGAATTGAAACCGTAATAGTCGGATCATTAGCCCAATATCTGAACTATTATAAGCTTCCAGGTAGTCTAATAGATAAGCGTTTTGCACCCAGGACTTCCCGTGGAACTAAACCCACCATACAACCAACCAGTTTACAAGTTATGAATATGTGCTTGATCACAACCAGCAGTATTCATTTGTTATTTTTGCAGGTTAATAAAGTAGAACGACACTGTTTTTTAAATGAAACAAACCCATAACTTGGGCAGATAGCAAAGTGTTAGTTGTTTGCATTTAGAAAAGATTTATTAAACTTTTTTAACCGAGCACAGTGGCTCAGTGGGTGGCAATGCATCCGCACAACTGTTCCCAGTTTAATCCCTAGGTGATGTGGTCTTTCTGTACAAAGCTTACTTGTTCCCCACATTGGCTTACTGTGTGGGTTTCATCTGGGAGCTCCAGATTCCTCCCACAGTCCAAAAGTCTGCGGCCATTTTAAATAGAAACACTGACTTGTCCTTTAAAGATACCTAACACTGTCTTACAGGTATCTTGCCTTGTAGTGCCTAGTTAAATAGGGAGGCTCGTGTCAGGAATTTAATTTCCTGTTTGTGTTTCTGCTGATCTGAATAATGATGGATTTATCGTCTGTAATCACAATTTTGTTTTGTTTTTTAGGTTTTTCTGTGATTGCGGTGCAGGAACGTTGTCAAATCCATGCACATTAGCCGGCGAGCCGACGCACGACACGGACACTTTGTACGACTCGGCGCCTCCTATAGAGTCCAACACGTTACAACACAACTGAGGCTCAAGCCGTTTTCCATCTCAGCACCCTGGTCTTTAACTCAACCTGTCTACCGAGCGAGAGCTTCTGCCACTTTAGGCTTAGAAAGACTCCGTGCAAAGAGACAGGACAAAAAAAAAACAATTTAGACTTTTAAATAAACTGTGATCTGCGGGAAAGGAAACCATCCGCGGGGAGAAATTGGACTCCGACAGTAAGACGCCTCTTTGCTTGATACAGACGTCTGTCTCTATATTGCTAAAAGTGTTCCAAATGCAAACGGGAGCAAAAGAAAACGAAAAAAAAAAAAAAATATTCCGTTCTTTTTCAGTTTGCTTTCCATCTGCAAAAAAAAGTTGGGTTTACTAGCGCCGTGGAAGAGGTAAGAGCTGCAAAGAGAAGCAATATGTTGACTCAGGATTCTGGATATTGAGATAAGATGGCCGTGCATGATGGCAACATCAGACCCGGTTCACGCAGGTTTAATTGGAGAGGTCCTTCTGCAGTTTTGTACAGATATGACAATGGCCAGAAACACATGGAGCGATCACCCCCAGCCCCACCCCCCTCCCCCAGAGAGCCTGACTGGATAGGAGGTAGAGCCATGATGACATGGCTTCCGTGGCAACTGTTTCTAGGTAACAGATTTGCTGGTCATATGTATGGTATAAAAAAAAAATTAAATTTGTGGTTAGCACTTGCTTTTTTATGTTAATGTTATTCTGATCAACAAATATGATTTTAAGGCTTTCTCATGTAGTTTTGTATTTTCAAGCAAAAATCTTACAGTATTTGAATGTCTTTTATTTTATTATATATATTATAATTATTATTGTTATTAATATTTTCATTTGCGCATGTTAGGCTTGTAATCATACTGTGTCTCAGCATATAAATTCTTTCTGTGAAAGAGGAATAGTGAAAAAATGATTTGGAAAACTTAACACTACAATGTCCTCCAGCTATGGTTTTCGAGAAGCAAGGTGTGAAGCATTTGTCAATGTGTGGTGTTTTTTAATTTATTTTTTATAAACTTTCCTCTAGCTGTGATCCTTAAAGCCTACTTGTGGTCGATCCCACCGCTCAAAGTGTTCGCTTCATATTTCACTGCCATTTACACCTAATGGGAAAGTTTTCTTTTGTTATTTTCTTATTTTAAATAAATGTCTGCCTAAAGGTTTGGAAAGTGATTTCTAAATGGTTTTAAGTGCAAAAAACGGTCCCAATGAAAGTGTTAAATACACTTGAACAGTTGTTAATATTTATGAAAAGTTCCGCTTCTCGTTTGTTATGGCTATGATGTTGATGATAAATTTTCCCGGGGTTTTTTAGAATTTCTTTGCTTTTGAGTTATCGGCTCATCCTGTGCCTCTATTTTTTGTTTGTTTTTGAGTGTTAATAGAATTGAAAAGCATTGCTGGAGTTTGCTAAGTTTAAGGCCCTGGCCTCTTCTAAGCTGAAACACACGTCTCTACAGCCTCATTGTCTTTTTGCCCCTGGATTTCAACCCCCCCACCCTACTCCCACCCCATCTCTGTGTAATGTGGTGACCGTGGCTTCTCATGCCGCCTCAATTGTATGCATGTACCATAACATCTAGACTTAATATATTGTGAAGTATTCAATAACCATTATGTAGATGCTAGTATGAATTCAAAAAGGGTTTAATTTCCTAGAAAACAAAAGAAAAAGGAAACTGGTCATTTTTAAGAAAATAAACTTTATTAGATCAAGTCGGGTTGTGTTTTTATTTCTGTTTTGTTCGTGTGTTAAATTCATCTGTTCGCTTTTAGAATCGGCTGTTAATTAGCCTGAGATTTTTTTTTTGTACTAGAAAATTTAACTGCAACTCTTGTTTAATATCAAGCAGGTTTAAAGTTGGTGATCTTGAGTTGTTTATAATACGGCTAGGGATACAGATAACTGGAGCTGTCTTTTTGTACATCTGACTTCAAAATCATTTGGTTGTCATGTCACATTAAAGGTTATTAACCTCAACCTCATCGTTGTCGAGCAGCTATTACTGGACCCCTGAGATAACCCTTTATTGCTGGCATTGTTTTTTCCGCTAAATTACTTTGTATGAAGGCATCAAGTGATAATCGAAACCTGTTAATGCATTTTTGGGTTTTATTTTACCTGAACAGATTTTGATTCGCCCCTGTACCCCTTGTTTGAGGTTTGAGGTCCAATCCCATCGTTACCATGATGTGGATAAACCGATCACTAAAGAAATTGTTCACATTTTATTGTTATTGTGTTGAATGCAGTATTAACGTGATTATTACCTAATCCTAATACCTAAAGTACTCGTAGCTTAGTTAAGTAGCGAACTACTTCAAAAGGTTGCTGGTTCAAGCCCTACTTCTGCCAAGTTGCCACTAAATGTTGATTAATACTTCGGCATGATCGTTTTTCTTTTATAGTGTTGCGTCAGGGTCTTCTGCACCATGAAGTAATTGACAGCCACAAACCCAGATGGTTTTGAGTTTGAGGGTTTTGTTGTGTGTGTTTATGCTCTGGTATGCCGATCTCAAGGTGGCTTTACATCTAGAGGTCACGTAGCAATGGAGCAAATGATACTGTCAATTACAAATGAAATGTGCAGAGAATTCTGACAACCACTTTAAAATATAAAGCAACTGCTTTTATCTGGTATAAGAGGTTGATGAATTATTTTTAAGGGGCTTTCGGGGTTTCCCTGCTGCGCTCGTTCTAAACTGGTCACGGGTTGAGCAGGGTTAAACTTGCACTAGCTTTCCAATTTCCATAGTTTTGCATAAAGTTAACAGCAGTTTAGCCCAAACCAGTTTGCTCACGTCTGGCCTTGTAACTAACACATCTACATCATGGCTGTTCATCTTTTAAGACACATTGCATTTTCTGTATATCAAAGTGTATATCGAATGGTCCTAGAAACAGCTTAGATGCTTATTATTATTATTTCTTATACACTTCTATAATATATGTTACCTGGGCGGCACGGTGGCTGAGTGGTTACAGCACTGTCGCCTCACAGCAAGAAGTCCCGGGTTCGATCTCCGGGTCGGGC
>JAOTRQ010000034.1:1419536-1432832 GCA_028565875.1 Hoplisoma paleatum
TTTTTGTGATCATGATTTATTGTGATCTGCGGCAGCCCGGCATTAAAGGTAAAACTTCACAAATATGTATCCCGGTCGAAATGGTATTTTTAGTCGACTATTAGTTGATTAGTTGGAGTAAATGACGACCACTGGTCGACCAGCAAAATCTTTGGTCGTGGACATCCCTAATAATCCCTAATAATGTCTCGCCTATGGGGCAGTAAAACCTTATACAGGTAATGTATCCCACCCTAAAACAACTTAAGGAAACAGCAACATTATGAACATTATGAAATTATGTCAACCACGAAAAAAAACAAACGATTCAGATTAACGGGTGAATTATGTACATTTTACAATTACGTTAACAAAGATTACATTTTAAATTCGAGCTGATTAACTGCTCACACATTTCTATCGTTTTATCCACCGTAGCGAAACACAAGTTTAGTGCTAGTACAGTACGTTGCCTAATTTACAGTGTATTAAAACACCGGAATTGGGAGTCAGACATACATTTAGCTTTCCCATTAAAACAACAGATTAAACAGAGTGAATAAAATATTAGATATTAAAGCATTTATGTCCTGTAATGAAATTAAATCATAGAAATGTATAAAATGTAAAATTCTGCTCTGGAACCTGCGGTTTGTTTATGCAAGCACTTCTAAAAGATCCCGTTTTTAATATGTAGATAAAAGATAAGAGCTCTTAGTGTTCTTTTTAAAGACGCAGGCACCTTTGAGATTTCGTGTAATTAGAGGTGCATAACAGAACAGCGGATCTGTCAGCGTTAATGTGACATAACAGAGAAACCAGTGAAGATTTATTACTTAATTATGCAATATCTGCAAGTGGAACATTAGTGTGGTACAACTGTTTTGTGTAAAGGCTGTTCTGTAATCACGGCAGCTATAATGAATCAGTTTATAATAAAAACTTTATATTCAGTATTAACCACAATCTTTCGTCACCAGTGGCCTTGTGGTAATGGCATTAATCGGCCCATCCTGGCACATTCTGGTGTTTCAGCCACACGTGTTGCTGGGATCAGTAAAACAAAATTTGATTTTGTACTATTGGTTAAGATTTCCTTCGTGTTTCAGCATAAATGTACTCGTGTGCACAACACAAGGACAATAAATAATGAAATGCACAGATGCACAGATTTTGGAGACACTGGTTAATAAACAAAACGTATCAATGGCAGTGGCCATAGTAAGCAGCACAAGGGAGGATGAAGCTACCAAGAGGTACGTACAGATTTATATTTAGAGAAATGACGACAAACTGTTGCCATCAGTAACATACTCAGATGAGAATGGTTCTTTTAGACAGCAGATTTACAAGTCATGTGGAGTAAATCATTGCTAAGTGTGGGTTGTAGATAACCATTTATAGATTAAAAGTGTCAGATTAATCGCTTGCCATAGACGATTAGAAAAAATACAAAATAAAAATGTTACATTTTTAATAATAGGTTTTATTATTGGGCTAGGTATTTACTAAGTTTACAACTTATGGTATTTGGTAACACTTTTAAACCACATTTAACCCACTCCATGCAGTGAAACACACACTAGGGAGCAGCAGTGAGCATTTAAGATGTTTCGATCTTTCCTAAACGTAGCACTGAGTTATGTGTGTGACCCTGATAGTTGACCGACCCTGATAGTACACTTACGTCTGCGATCTGCATTGCGTTCAGATTGGCCTTATTATCTTATTGGATTGCTCTTATTATGAGATATCATGAGGAACATGTACGTATCAGAGACGTCCTGCATGTGAGCACAAACTTTTTGGTCGTGAGCTGGTTAACTGATTTAAATTTTGAACAAATTAATTTAAATTAAATTAAAATCTTTCATATAATCCAATTTTATTGAGAATTTTTTTTTTTGAAAATGTGTTTTAGACACAGAAAGGATTCATGATTGTGGCTTTTGTCTACTGAGCAATAATTTGTTGATGCTTATCCAAGCACTCAAGTGGATTAAAATACCTTCAGTGCTTCAAATATGGCAGATTTTGGTTTGATGACAACACATGAAACTACTTTATAGAAGAACTCTAGTAAAATACACAAAACCTACCTGACCTAAACACCCAATAGAGTACTTTTGTTATCAACTATGATTATGGTAGAGGTCAATACCTGTAAAGTGGAATCCATCTGTATGTACTCACATAGTCACAATACTTCTGTTCCGAAACATCATTTCATTAAATAAGCCAGAATAGATGTGTGTACTGATTCAAAACAGAGCAATGTAATCAGAATAAAACAAACAAACCACGTCGATCTCCTGCTGTAAAACCAAACACTTCACTATCAAGTGAATGCTTTTATTGTGTACTTAGGTGTGATGGGACCCACGCTAACCCGTTTTATATACAGGGACATCATAAAATAGGCCATTGGCATCCTGCAGACTTCCAGTAATAACACTAAGAGCACTGGAAATGAGATTGTTAAGTGAGGTTTGAAATGAGGTTGGATTGTCTGTTGTCTGATAGCAACTTTAAATATGGCCCAATGTTATTATCGCTGGAGAGTGGACTCACACACAGGGGGAAGTTAATACCAGAAGTGTGCACATCTGTAATTGGGAGACAGGCTATTGTCAGGACATGACATGGATCCAGTTGATAAAACATGGTGAGCGATTTTAGGGAACGTTTAAATACTGCTGGATGAACAAGGAAAATATTTTAAAATGCTAATAATAAAGCCAAAACGGTAGAAGGGAAACCAAAACGATTACAGAGGAAACAATAAAACTAAAGGGTTTATCATAGAGGGCTTGGCAAATTGATGTTTCTTTAAGCATATATTTAGCACAACAGGTGATATTTGGTGCACAACTATTTAATTTTTGATGGATCGGATCAAATATTTAAAAAACGGAACAATGTAAGCTTGGTAATCAACATATTTAAATGCTATAAAAGTTAGTTGACATCGTCAAAATGTGTTTTAATTGTCGCTACAGATTACAAACTGTGACTGAACATTCATATATATTTGTAAGATTATTAGTAGTCATATTGTTTGTAAAATTACTTTTTTGCTTTTCCCAATTAAACTGATAAAAATAGTCTTAAAGGAGATCTGGTATGAAATTTGTGTATTAAAACATCACAATATTTTGTGGAATAGCCCATCTCTATTTCAAATTCAAATTTATTTGTCATTACACATATACAGATGTACAGTACAATGAAATGTTTCTCTTCGCATATCCCAACTTGTCTGGAAGTTGGGGGTCAGAGCGCAGGGTCAGCCAACGTACAGCGCCCCCTGGAGCTGACAGGGTTAAGGGTCTTGCTCAAGGATCCAGCAGTGTAGCGGAGTTTAGCAGAGCCTGGATTTGAACCACCAACCTTTGGGTTCCCAGCCCAACGCTCGACCCACTAGGCTACACTGTCCCCTTTAAGTAAGAGTCGCTTACATAGCACAACTTTGTCACAAAATAAGAATATTTGAATAACTCAATTTAGACAAAACATTGACATATAATGCCATAACTAAGAAATGTCATAATTTCTTAGCTACTAAGAAGCACCTATTAATCGGGGAGATTTGACTTCAGGTATACAAAGTCATGTGCAGGATGTTTACGTGTAACTTATCAAACTTTAAGTGGCATCATATGTTCTTTAAATTTACTTACACAAAAGTGTTGCATATATAGTTGTGCATTTAGCAAATGATTAATTTAGATTAATTTACCAAAGCTTTACCACAAACAGTGCCACCATAAAGGACAAAAAGGCCTTCCACAGGCCCGAATATGTTCTAAATCCTATTATAAATCTTATATCATTTGTTTGTAAGCTTTACAGTTGCAATTAAAATGAATGTACATTTTGATAAATGTTCAGCGTTCACAGTTTTATCATATTGTATTAATAATTTGCAGATGGCAGAGGCAAATTTAGTATAAACAGCATGAATCTATCGACCCAACCAGCCATATGTTAACAGTTCATGCTGCTGCTGCTACTGTTGCTGGTTTAATGATGTGGGAAATGTTTGTCTGGCACACAGAAGGTACATATTACCATCGAGCATCATTTAAAAAGCCACAACCTTTCTAATTATTGTTACTGACCATGTGTATCTTTTTATGGACACAATATACCACCTCGGAATGGCTAAATCCTGCATAATAAAACGAAATAAATACAAACAAACAAATCCTGTCTCAGTTTCAGCTCTGATTACAGAGAACAAATCAGTGCACTGACCCCTAGACCATTTAAATAAGACTAAGAGACTGGTTGCAATTAGGCCTAACATTTATTTTTTTTGCTCAACTTTAAGCACCGAACTCTCAATATGATCACACATCAAATCGTCCACATAGGTCGAGTGTTTCAGTCCAAAAATACGATCATTCTGAGTGCCTGTGGGGTTCAGCGCACCGACTGGAATGCACTACTTTTTTGTTTAAGTGTTGCGTAGCACTTCAAATACAAATGCAATACAGATGTTTTCAAGAAGCAGGCCATTACGCTTCATTTTGTGTATCTAACCTACACGGGTTATGTCAGACCGGCAAGAAGATTCATTTTAGACACAATGAGGTGTGAGGTAAAAGATAAAAGAGGAAAGGCGATCACCAAATAAGCACTAAAAAAGAAATGGAAAGAACTGAAGAGAGGATAAAAGCTCTGTTGTGCCAAAGCATGAGAATCTGACGAAGCAAGAGAGGGACGAAATTGCTTGTGAACAGAATTGGTAGACAAGCAGAGGCAGAATTTAACAGACCTGTTTCCAGGTGAACAGGAAAATGCAATTTTCCAGGATCAAAATGCCGATCAGACGTAGCACAACACTGGACATGTCGAAGGATCTGAGTGAGTTTGACAAATTATGATGGCTCCATGAATGGACAAAGAGGTAGACAGGTCAAAGATGTTGCTCAAGCTCAAAATGTTATAGAAATCATCAGATTACATCCCCTCAAATCCACTGGCATTTGATTTAATTGTCTTTATTTCTCTTTGTGACTTTTTAATTTGAATTCTGTTTAGTCTGTATTGTGTTGGGGACCTCCAGTGGTGCCCAATTTTACAAGCAATGAAGACAGTATAATTGGTTAAAATCTACCACTTATTTATGTTGGGTAGCATCTGTAACCGTGCCGACTGTTGTGATAATAGATACAGTATCTATAGCAGTTTTACATCATTCCTATTGAACAACCTTTTCATGCTAATCAATATATCACACAATATAAATAAATACATAAATACATCAGCTTTACTTTTTTATACATGCATGGTTTTTCTGGTCTGCCTTACCCTAACCAAAGCAGTAATCATAGCTCAATCCTTAACTTCACCTCCAACCTTAGTGCCAATCTAACCCTAGTCCCAGTATAACCCTAGCTCTAGCCCTAACCCTGGCCCAAACGCACTCCTTAGTTCAAACTCTAACCCTAGTCCTAGTCTAACTCTAGCTCAGTCTTTAACTTTCATCTCTAGCCCTAACTCCAGCATTAATGCTTAACCCAGCCCCAACCCTAATGCAAACCCTAACCTTTGCTCGAACCTAGCCTTACTCTCAGCTCAAATAATATACTGAAATAATACAAATTTGTCTGGACATGACAAATATTTATCTAAACTAAACTGCACTGATGATTACAAAAACTACAGCTAATGAACTCATTGTGCAAAATCAATTATTGAAAACATATTTTAAAAATCTGTTTTATAAAACTAAACTTATTTTAAATCTGATCTACAGATAAATAACCAAAGCTCCATTATAATTTACATTTCAGAAGTTGTATGCATTGTGTTGCAGTTGAATGTATTTTTTTCCCATTACACCAGCTCGCTATGCAAATGTGTAATGTTTGATACATGATGTAGAAAATATCGTTCTCCCGAATCCGCTGCAATGTAGAGCAACTGAGGACTAAAATGATCCGACTCTAAATTCTAAAGTAGCTTTTTATAGGATTAATCTTCACGGTATTTAGCAAAGAAACTGACAGCTCACAGGAACGCTAATCATTTTCCAATTAGACTTACAACTACAAAGACAATGAAGTCTCAGTTCTTCCTCCCGCTTACTCCCGCTTTCACATTCTTGTCAAGGACATCAACGAATCCAAGGTCGACGTTTCACAATGTTATACAGTCATGCAGTTGCTGCATGGGAACAGATTTAAAGCCTTGAGAGAACCTCAGGTGAGTTCAAATACTAAACGATCATGAGCTTCTTAAATAAATACAACTGAAATATCAGCTATGTGTGTAAGAGACACTATTAGAGCTTTTGTGAGGCATTTATCATGGACATGGTACAGTCGGTAGTGTTTGTGATGTATCAGGTCAGATGGAGGTTTCTTTCTGTCTGCCTAGGGCTGCAATTAATGATTATTTAGGTAGTCGACTAATCTGACTATTCTTTCCACTAGTCAAAAACATTATTTCATGCACACCCTTCAGCTATGTCTTAACATCTCAGGCTTTTGTTATAAATCCATCCATTTCTATCCGGTTGCACCCGACCCTCGGATGCACTCCGGACCACTACGGATCCCCCCCAGAGTATCTCGGCAGTGTTTTTTTTACAGAGTAGGTTGCAGGTTGTTCTCTAAAACCCCAATACATAGTGCTTTAGGGAAACTACAGGCCAATTTCACATCTCCAATCAACCTAGTGCGTGTTTTTTGGGGGCTGTGGGAGGAAATCTTAGCCTCCAGAGTAAAACTATGATTTAGGACATGCAAAGTCTCTGTGCCGACTCGGGAATTGAATCTGGTACTTTTTGCTGTGACACGACAGTGCTTACCACCAGTACTATCTACTTTTACTTGTAAATAATCTTATTTAGGGTCACGGTGGGACACACTGGGCGAATACATACACTAAACACCTGAACAGGTCGGCAGTTTGTTGCAGGATACAGAGACAAACACGCAAACACACAAAGCTCATTATCTTTAGTAACCTGTCTTTGCCATGACTTTGGATTGTGGGAGGAAACCGGCGTACCTGGAGGAAATCCATGCAGACACTCGGAGAACGTGCAAACATTGTGTATTTCCTCAATTTCCTCCTGCCAAACTTTCATGCTTGAACTAGTAATAATATCGTTAGGGGGACCTACAATGAAATCATGTTTGCTCTATGAACATGTACGACAGGGTGTGGAAGCCTTGTTAACAATAAAACATGATATAACTATGCACAGTAGGACAATTCACTGCAAAATATAAACATGTTTATGATTTAAATTGCTAACAAATACCATTATTATTTTGCCAGTGTATTAGGTAACTGGTCTTAATGTATCTCATCAGTGTAACATGTAAAGATTAATCTTGGGACTAATGAACAATCCAAACAGTTGTCAATAAGTTTGGACGGTTGAAATACCAACCTCACGAGAGCACTAAAGCTCATGCACCCTCCTGAGACCCTCAATCCCATCTCAGATAAGGACATCAACTTCATCCCAGTGCACTAGACTCATCTGAATTATGACTCTGCAGCCTGTAATAACACAACACACAGAGCGTTCAATTACAACCTGCCTTTGCCAAGGTCTTTCTCCCAGAGGCAGGTGTGCCGTATATACACCAGTCCTATATCTGTTCCCCCCCTGGTCTGAGTTATGGGCTTCTACCCAGAACAATACAGCACAGATCAGCGTCACACTCATTCACACACCCACCCCCTCCACCGCCCCTCCAACACTATACAAAACCGCCACGCCAACGTGCAGATAGCATGCCATCTCGCATTTAATTAAAAGTACATAATTATTTCATAATGATTTATAGAGCTGTCATCAGGCCCGGGGAGGAGATAGAGAATGAAAGCGAACTTCTCATTTTTTTTCTGTTGTTTTGACAGGTAAGGCAGAGGAAAGTCAACTGTTTTTTTCTCAGTCGGCTTATAATCTGCTGAGTTACTTGAAGTCGTCAACGAAAAGGTGCACCACATCACTACCTGGCCTGTTATTCGCCATCATTGAGGTAGAGGAAAATATTTCATGCGCACTGCTGGTGAGGAATGATAAGACGTGTGTCAGAGAGCCCTTGAACAGATGGCGAAGAACTTAATTAAATAGAAACAGGACTCGCCACAGTTAATTAAAGCCAGTGATAATAATAATCGACTACTTTGTGAAAATATTAATGTAGCTACTCAGATTCTCACCAGTTTAACCTGCCCGTTTGTGATTTATCTATACACCAATTTTAGCCTTTACAGATGTTCAAAATATTCAAGTGGAATCGATTTATATAAAGTTTTTTAGTCTCGTCTCATAGCAACTTAACAAAATCTAGATCCAAGAACCTCTATTGAGCAAGACGAGGTGACAGTGGCAAGGACATCCTTGTAAACCATTGTGAAGAAGAACACTTTTTTTCAAAAAGACAAGTTTTGATGACCTCCACCACCCCATACCCATATCAATGAGTTTGACCCCCCCGGACCCATAAAGACAAGTTTTGATGACCCCCACCCCCCATACCCATATCAATGAGTTTGACCACCCCTCTGGACCCATAAAGACACGTTTTGACACCTCCATCTCCGCATTTCAATTAAAACGTTCTATACATTTGCATTATCAGCATTTAGCGAACGCCTTTATCCAAAGTGACGTACAGTAGTTACAGTACACAGTACCTACCGTTGGTGAGGATCGAACCAGTGTAATTGGGATGAGCATGAACTGTCAGAAGGTTTTTGACGTCCTCATTCTCCACAATACTAATATGTTTGATGTTATAGCCATAACAACGACGGATGATGCTGTTGTCATGCCGTCTTATCGACTTGTTTTTGTACAAAGTAACGTACTAGATAAAATGCCACAACTGACACAGTTGTTTAAAAACTATTTACTGCTTGATGTCTGATTAATGACACACATGAGTGGCTGGTTAATAAGTTTTATTCTCTTTCTGTGTGCTTGTTTAAAAATAATGAAATTCTATTTCCTGACTAGACGGTGACGTTTTGGTGAAGGAATTAACCTTTCATGTGTGATTTTTTTTTGCTATTATATAAATAAAATGATTCATCTCCCTTTTTTCTATTGCCCTAATACAAAGCTTACTGAACAATATTAAGTTTTTAAACCTTGACATTGAATAAGATTTACACTTCCTCTGCTTTGTTTCAATGGAACAATGTTCTAAACGCACATGGTTTATTTTTTCTTTGTTATATGTTATTACGATATGTTCTATTACCCCAGAGGTCAGTCTTTGGCCCTCTGCTTTAATTATTCATATTTTACCTCTATAAGTCAGATCATTCATAGTTATAATTTCTGATTGTTATGCTGATGACACCCAGATTTATATCGGCACTAAAGCTTCTGCTACGTTACCACCTCAAGCTCTTCTGTCCTGTATTCAAGATCTTAAACAGTTTATAAGCAAAAACCTTCCGGAAACAAAAAGTTTTACTCTCTGATCCAAAGTCTATACTATGCAAACTAACTAGTAAATAACCTGGGTGTACTTTTTCATTATTTACTTTCATTTAACCTCCCGAGACCCAGACTTTTCCCTGATGTGCGTTTTTTATTTCGTCTAGCTATTTGGGATTAGTAGGACCTAACAAGCATAAAAATTTAATTTTGTTTTTGTACATGAAGCCGTTTTTGGAAAAAAAACAATGTCCTCGTATGGAGACAGTGGGTCTAAAATAAATAAACAATTGGCTAACAAAGAACAAAAGTGTTTGAAAGGACGCAGAGTCTCTAGAGGTTAAGCTACACATTGATGATCTGGTATGAGTTTACTAGACTCAGGCCCAGACTACAGGTGGTAAACAAGATGCTGGTTCATGCTTTCATCACATCCTACATTACCTGGAACATCCAAGTGGTTTAATTATGCTAAAGTTGTAATCCAACTCGAGGCCATGGGGATCAGAAGTAGATCTTTTAGTGAGCAGTGTTGAATGATCGCAGTATTAACAAAATATGCATTACTGTGTCTATATAGAAAATAGAAATAAAATAATAAATAATAAATCACGGTGAAACATTACATGCTAATCAGAAGACAGTTTACTACCAACAGCAGGTTTCTGTCATTTTCTGTCACCTAATCTGTTGAGAACAAAGACGGATGGAAGTATGACTGCTGTGTAACAGCTGGATTATCATATTTATTGTGGGACTTTCCCTTGAAGTGCTGGCAGCCTCTACATGACCCAGGATTGTTGTTCTCTTGTGTGCTATTCACTGTTCTTACTCAAATTGTAGATATATAATGACCTTACTGACCACATTGTCCTGCTCCGCGCCGCTCTGAAACAATATTTCTAGTAATTGAAAGTCATACATTATTAAGTATTTCAACTCATAGCTTTTTTATTATAGTTATAGTTCAGTACAGTTACAATTTTTACATTCATTCATTTATAAGATGGCACAAGGATGATTTCTGCCCTCAAAAATAAGTCTACATGTTGTTGCTTTTTGGCATGGAGCTGCCCGGGGCTGTGAGGATGTTTCCTGCACAGCACACAGATGGTTGGAGGGCATAAATTCCATTTATACCCTCTGTAAATATCCTTCATACCTCCATCCCTCTGTCCTGGACCGGATACATCATATTTGTGTGCATAATTCCAAAGCAGCTCATCGAGTCCGAACGGTCATGGCAACCGATTGAAACTTTAAACTCGATACTGCCCTTATTATTTTTGCTGGTACCACTCCATGTCTTCCGTAATCATAAGTTGTCTGGACATGATTACTGGACCGGATGGGCGGAACGCTCCACCTGTCTCTGTTTCCTTTTGCAATTCTTTACATTGTGTATAAATGGACATTAAGTAAAGTGTAAACATGTAGTTCTATCATTGCTCAGTTGCCTACTTTAATCATTCTGAATGAGATGTAGCAGGGCTGCATACCGCCCCCTAGTGCATATAGCCGTATACTCACAACAAGCATACGTTTATACGCAGGGTTGTATTAGTTGCAGCTTGAGGGCTGAAAAGAGTAAATAAACACACCCAAAGAGTATATATGTCAAATTTCATGGTAATGAGAGCAATGATTAAAGCAATCCAAGGACCACACAAACAGACAGACTTTCACTATAACACATCTACAGGTTAAGTGTTATATACTGCACACTTGGTGTACAGTGTACCACAGCAACAATATCACAAAACGAGCTGCTATAAATCGACACAATATGTTATTAAATACTTAGGATCTTAGTCTTACACGGTTGTCAATTCTTTTTAGTGATCTAAGGACCAGCAAACCTGATCAAGTTACTCAAGAGGCATGTTTAAAAATATGATTTTTTAAATATATCTTTTAAACATATGGAAAATGGAAGGTATTTTGTAACCTATGAGGGAGGTGGATTTGCTTTTCAATATTATTGTTCTCAAATCCATTTGTTCTAATATTATTACTACAGTTCAAACATCTGGATCTGATGTAAAATTATTTGCCTGGTCATCTTATAAAATTAAACCAAGGAACAATACAATGACCAACGAAATGATCCAGTTGCCTTGTGGAACTCATCAGACTGGCTGATGTTAATTTATTTTTTTGCATAATTGCAAAGCTGTGCTAGGATGAAAATGACAGGACAAAGTCTATTAAAGACGACTCGGTCTGATTTAAATAACATTTCAGCAGAAACATGTTACTGTTGGACTATAGACTGTAAAGTATAATGATAATGAATCTAGATTAAGCACACTTTGGAACCTGAAATCTCTTTGTCAGTTTATATTAAAACTCATTTTAGTGTTTAATAACGTGATGTGACTGTACATGATGTATAATTTCTTTTTTAATTTCAAAATTATATTTATCATCTTTATCTGGAAATAAAAGTTGTTTCCAGGAAAAGTATCTTTAATTTTAAATTCTTAAATCATAAGAATTCATGATGATTGACAGGATTTAAATCAGAGGAATAATTCCTATGTTTTTAAAAAGCTGGTGGTAAAAAAGAGTAATGTTACATTTTAAATTCATTTCATTTGTTAATTTTGGAGGAAACTTATAAGACTTTATCAGAATGTTTTTTTTTTGCTTTCGGTTAAGTAAATGTTTAAAGAACATGACCTAAACCCATGGTAATTTAAGATTCGAAGGATGTTATATTGTAATATATTAAAGTTATTTAAAATGATTTACACTGACTGCTCAAAGTTGACTCTTGTGATGTTTTATCAGAACGTTCCTTCAGTTATTCTGTGAAAAATCTTTAGTTTACAAGAGTTAGAAGAATATTTCTATAATGGTACACTTAAACCTTTCAGACTAACATTGTTACCATTTTATCAAGGCCATATTACATTTATAGAAGGTTCTATTAAGCTTATAGTGAGAATGTTGGCTCATAACTTGACATAATGTTTTCTGTTAGCTGGGGTGACAATGGCAAATTATGAATATTAAATCTTTAGCAAAAAGGAAAGCACATGTTCAGCATCAGTGTTTAGCAAGATTTTGTTCCACATACACTATTATAATACAACCAGCCTTATCGGTGTGAGATCCAAACCAAACTGGATCCCGAAAATTATTCTTTTACCAAAATTGGATCCATAAGCACGTTGCTGCAGACACAATTTTACACAATAAATTCCAATAAACCTTTGACAAAAGAAATGAAACCTATTGTGTTATTTTGTACTTTGTCCCATCTGCCATAAAACTGGATGCATTTTATGCATTTTAGGATGTTTCTCTTCCTTCACCCAGCAGTCATTATCTTTTGACTGCTTCTAATAAAACAGTCCACAGACCGCAGTTTTACAATAAAATCCAGCCATTACACCTAAAGATCCAAAAGCTCCCAGCCCTCATTTTGCACCTCATCATTTGACATCATTTTCTGATCACATGACTTCATGAATCTTTAGGACTTCTGGCTTTTTTAATAACGGTCAATGTATCTTTTACGCTAAACCTTAAAGGCGAGGTCCAGCTTATTCAAGCGGAAATTATCTTTCACACTGAAGGCAAAATTGTTTAATCTTATACCAGAGTGGCTGAACGTTTTCACTACAGAGAACCTTCATCTCACATTTATGTACAAGTCAAGTGTAGCTTTGACACTAAACACATTTGTGATCGGATCTGGTAAAGAAAATTGATATAAAATGATATATTGGGCAAGGTCATACGTATATTGAACATTAGTCAAGATGTAATTGTTTGAATTATTATATCGCAGCACCTTTTTCCAACTAAAGAACCAAGAAACTTGCATTTTGGTGCAGGGTTGGGAAAGGTTAGTTGGGAGGCGGAGGGTATCTGTTTAAGTACCTACC
>JAOTRQ010000034.1:1473394-1488810 GCA_028565875.1 Hoplisoma paleatum
AGATAGATAGATAGATAGGTAGGTAGATAGACAGATAGACAGACAGACAGATAGACAGATACAGAAAAGTACAATAGCAAATAGTTCTAGCAACGGAGTTTGCATTTCTCATAGGGGAGGCCGTGGTCTGCTAGGTAGAGAATTGGGCTTGCAATCAGAAGGTTGCAGGTTCTGAGAGTCGAAAGGTCAAACCATGTACCTGCTCTGGTGACGTGGCAAGAGTACATGTGCTCACTGATGCCTCCTTGTGTGTGTTCACTAGTGTGTCTACTAGTGTGACCTCGAACACCGACTTCCTACAGGTGCTCTGTTTCCGACCCGCAGACTAATAAAAAAAAAACTAGTCAGAAAAATTAAAGAGACAATATTGTATCTAAATCAACCAGTGTAGTGAAGTGCCGGTCCCCAGGCCGGATGATATGGGAAGAAGGTGGTTTTGTCAGGAAGGAAACCAATCCCGAACAAATAATGTTAGTCACAATATCTAACTAAAGCAACCAATAGCAAGAAAGATAGTTTTAAGCTCCATTGTCTTGCTGTATAATTGCTATAGTAAACATGCTCTGGCTAATTATGTAAAAAGAAAAGGAAGCCGTGTGTAAAATGTCACCGCTGATCTCGGCAGGTTATCGTTAAAGTTTGCTTGTATTGAAGAGATATGTTTTATAAAAACATTTAAATGTATCTGCCTAAAAACAAGGTGAGACCCTTAAAAAGCACAAACACGATTCTGCAAAAACACATTTAGCGATTCCTACACAGCAGCTGAGTCCTTGCTCACCTTGCAAAATGAAGGTGTGATGATGAATGTGTGATATCTCTAGCCCAGTTGCTATGAAACATAATGAGCTAAGGCGCTATGCAACCGAAATACTGGAATATTCCGAAGGTTAGCCAAAACTCCCATAATAAGCAAATCCTCTGAGGCTGTTTGGGTATTTTCAAAGCGACACAGATAAGATCCGCACGACCAGAAAACATATTTTCCATCGGAGGGAGAAAAACAATCTTGTGATGAAACAGTCCACACTAAAGACAAGACAAGCATTACATGGTCAGCTTTCATGTATCGTATGTATATAAACACATCCTAACGCCATGTTGGTTGTATAAGCCTTTGGGTACAGTTTAACAACCGTTTTGGTTTTGTTCTTTCTCAAGGAGGTCAATGTGTGCCAGGGTCACTGGGATCGCCAAACTGTTCAAAAAGTATCAATGCAAGTGATGGTGACAGTGATGCCCCAGAGGAGTAAAGAAGGAGAAATAACACAATATAAACTGCAAGTCATCAACAGGCTACATGATCTAATTAGAAAGTGTTGCCTCTGGCGTCATCTGTTAAAGAGAACGTGAGAAATTAAATGAGAGGTCTGATATCAGTAAATAGATTGGGATAGAGTAAACAAGATGGCAGGAATGGCTTTATATACTCGACGTCAAATAATTAGCTTAGTATCGGAACATTTGAATCTGACGATCATCCATCATGGGATCAAACCTGGCATCAGTTTTAAATCGTCAATGAAAAAATCAGCATCTCCAATCAACCTGGTGGCATGTCTTTTGACCCTCTTTTGACCCCACATAGGGATCGAACCCAAGACTTCTTGCTGCGAGGCGACACCGATTATTTAATGCCATTAGCAATGTCAATGCTTGAGCAGACGCCTTTATCTAAAGCGACTTACATTACAGGTACAGTATACTTATATTAAGGACCTTGCTCAAGGGCCCAACAGCAAAAAACGAGCAGTGGTAAGTCTCAAACCAGCATCTGATTTATTACTAGTACCCCAGTACCCTAACCTTTATTAGTATCCTAAATGCTAGACTACATCTTGCCCTTTAAAGTGTATATATTGGACATCACACCACATGTATGTATATCCCAACATGTATGAAAATTGGGGTCAGAGAACCGGGTCAACCATCGTACCCCGACCCCTGGAGTACAGAGGTCTGGTTGATAGCACAAAGCTCTACCTACTAAGTCACTGTCTCGTGGTAATGACACTATTCCTCTGGCGCTCAGTTCTATAAGAACATCTTTATACCTGGTATTTATTCTGTTATATACATTACAGACGCTCTGCTAGTCCAACCGGCTACCAAACAGTCGACAGCTTCTAATGCTGATTTAATAAGACACCCGATTTAAAAGCAGGTTAAATCCATCCACTGTTGGATGCACCAACCACTACTGAGTATGTGAAGCCTATGAAGTCAATTATTGATGTCATTTAGCAGGACATAACATGTGCCTTATGTGCCATTAATGAAAACCATCAATCACTGCACTTTAATCTTATCACAGCAACAAAGTTAGCTGCTAGAGAACTACTACACCCGCCCCGTTGTGTGCACTTGTATACTCGATCTAATGCATATATTTAACACTAAGAGCCCTGTGTTCCTCAGATAAGAGAATACAAGAGAAAACAGTCATGCCTGGATCATCTCTGTTCTTCAAATAGCAAAACCATCAGTGTTTGCTCTCTCTCTCTCTCTCTCTCTCTCTCTCTCTCTCTCTCTCTCTCTCTCTCTCTCTCCACATATACACTGGATACACTTTATACACTCTGTTGGGTGTGGCGCAATCTGGTCGAGGACACAGTCAAGCACATCAACATATGCAATCTGTTTGTATGGCCTACCAAGATTTCATTAGATGCAGTGTGATGGGTGTAAAGCGTCGTGCCAACTGGGTGTGCATGGAAGCAGATGGTCACAGGAACCGGCCACTCGTTGTATGTGGAAAGAAATACACCCCGGGAAGATTCCAGCACCTAATTATCTTGCACAGCAACATCCTTCTACCCCAAAGCACAAAGAAACAGCTTTGACTGTTTTTAATAGCAATTTCCCTGCATGTTAATTGACATCTTTGATTTCCTTTACTCTAGCCAGCACATGACATTCTTCTGATCAATGTCAGCGAGAGTCTTGTTGAGAATCGAATCGATACGAGCGCAAATAAACCACACCGAGGCAGACAAACCCCTGTGTGTTTACAGACTGCTGGATTTTAGGAACATTTGAAAGTATTATTGCGTTCTTTTAATATACGTTCTCACTTTTTTTTCGTAATAACGACATTCTTTTCTCACAATTATGCTTTTTTTTTAAATAATATATTAATAGTAGTAATAATAATATGTGTGGCAGCACTACACTTTCATAATAAAACATTTTATCTGCTTTATAGTTAGTAACCATGTTGCATCCATGGTGCTCTAATACTAACACAACCTGCTAAACTCTTAAAACACATTTTTAAATGCATTTTATTTTTGCATTCCACCATCAAAAGCACGAACCTCTCTAAAAGACACGACATAATTAAGATTAGTAGTCGTGTAAGTTCATTCACCACCGATTTGACAATGCTACAAATGACAGGACCATAATCAAAGCAAAGCATTGTTATGATTCCAATCACATGAGCAGCCGATCCAGGCCTGTCGGTGTCACAAAGAAACATGGACCTTCCCTAAATGTCATGCTTTCAACATTCACATGTTCCCTGAATTTTAATTTCCCTGACACTTCCTTTTTCAAAACTCCTTGTCTTATTACCCACCTCCTTCTCTTTCTCCTAATAGGCAAAATGGAATATCAGGCTCACTGAACCATTCTTCCATTTAGCCCCACATGGTGAAGATCTAAACTTAGTCTAGATACTAAACTACGTTCATACTGTTGTGTAAAGGCATTTAACTCCAAACTCTTCAGAAGACTAGAGATTTCAATCCGGCTATATTTTACGCAGATGTATTCGATGGTAAATAAAAGATAATCAATCTGTCCGAGAGTATTTTATTCTTATAAGAGTCTTTATAAGAATTTATAACTCTTTAAAGAGCAATATTAATACTTACACTCAACAAGAACGTTCATGGTAATGATGATTATTTAAATGCAAATGATATTAAAAATAATAATAATAAAAAATCCCCAACACCACAATAGTAAAACTTACAGGTTCATATTTAAAGTTACTAGGGCCACACGTGCAACAACAACAACACGAGTGATTATAAATGACTTTTACCATCATAGTTTGGTCAGAAAGTATACAACTCTATAATGATGTACACATTTTTTCAAAATGGGTTCACCAGAATATGTTCTAATGGTCAAACCACGTGTCAAAACTCGTCATTATGGGTAAAGGCGGAGTCATAAAATCTCGTTATTATGGGTAAAGGCGGGGTCATAAAATCTCGTTATTATGGGGAAAAGAGTTAAAGAGTAATTTTGGTTCTGTTAATGCTACTACAACACATGTAACTTTGCAAGTTATTAGTATTTAAAAACCTCCATAATCCCTATCTATCATCTAGCCTCTTCTCTCTCTCCCTGTTGGAAACTCAACCACACTTGACTGTTCCAAAACTAATTTGGGTCATCTTCGAAAGTGCCACTGTTTCTATAGCAACCCCCATTTCCGAACTCTCTATCAGTCTTCTGGTCCATGAAACTATAGCAATGTGTATTGATTATAATGAATTTATGCATGTTCTGTATACCCGGGGTGATTTTATAGATGCACTTGCGCTACGTTTCAAGGACACTAGGATGAGAAAAATAAAATATAATTTCGGATCCTGTAGTGAGAGTGTGTACAGACAAAACCGGGAGTCATCGTACATGGTACAGAGGACAGATCTGTGATGACACCGTTACAAAATCGAAATTGTGGGCACTTAAACAGCTCAGACTGAGACAGTTTCTATCATTTAGCAGTCCCAGGAAGAGACTGACATGAAGTGAGAAGAGATATTAAATATAGAGGTGGAATATGTAGTGGGAGGAGACGATTAAAAGAGCAGCCTAACGCCAAGACAATAATAGTAAGTGAGAAAAGCTCATAAAGAACTAAAAATTGTTTTATTTCAGTCACGGCTAAACATTTTTCCATGACTGTGTGGTTAGTTTAACCATAACAAGCCTGTCTGATCTGATAAAAATCCTCTTTGAACTGCTCCTCTCGATTTCACACAAACAGCAATTATTTATCCGCATTGAACCCAATCAGTGCAGTGAAACACACATTTACACCCACTACTGAACACACACTAGGGGGCAGCGGTCCACACACACCTGTCCAGTGCAATGGGCAGCCCTAGCCACAGTGCCCCAGGAAGGGATTCTGTTTGTGCCAAGCTCAAGGACACCGACCTGTCGACTCTCGGGAATCGAACCGACAACCTTCCGATCACATGTTCAGTTCTCTAACCAACTGGCAATGACTGCCCGCCAGAAAAAGATAGCCACTATGATAGATCGTGGCAGGGCACCGGATTTCTAGATGTACCCCGGGCGCTGTGGCTAAGACTGCCCACCGTGCCTGCAATGTGTCCTTAATGCTGCCCTCTAGTGTTTCACTGTAGATACAGTTTGTGTCACTGGATAAATACACAACAGTTCAACTAGTCAAATGAACCAAACTTTGACTATAATATTTCACTGTTTTGTTTTTAAACCAGCAAATTTTAATAATTATACTGTAATCATCTATATCACTGTTATCGTTTGCAATATTTATACAACAAATAAACAGACTCAATAGTGAAGGAATCTTGGGATCTGTGCATGCAAGGTTTATTGATAAAAAGCAAGTCGGGTTAATTCGCCTCGCACACCATACAGCTCATCCGTCAATTAAATAAACACAGTAATCAATTATTCCCCTAACTGTGTAAAGAGAGAGAGAGATGCACAAACACATTACAACAGAGCCGTCAGTGTGACAGTAATGCACTAAAATCGCATGGACTCCTGCGGAGGACACACTATAAACAGTCAACAGGATTAGGATTAAAAGCAGCTGCTGTTTGTCTGTCAAATGAAATCGATCAGGAATGGAAAAGAGAGATAGTGAGCATGAGAAAGAGAGAGAGAGACCGGGGTGGGGGGTGGGTAATATGTTTAATATGGAACAAGATGTATAGGAGTGTAAGAAAGAGATTAAAAAAAAGAGCGGCATCTCATCCCACCCAGTATCTGAACCCAAAGGGGAAAACTCATTTTATTTAGCTACGTACCTGAATGACAAGATCCTTTATCACAAATAGCAAAAAAAAAATAGGTGGCAGAGCAGGAACTCATGCTAGCACACCAGAGTCGGCCCAACAACGGCTGGCTGCATATGTGATTTCCTGTTGTTCGTATAGGGTGGGAGCCGGGAAGGGAGTCCCTCTAACCCTGATACCCTTACCATAAAGCAGGGGGCTCAAACCTATCCTTGAAGTATCAGTATTACTGCTGGATTTTATCCTTTATGGATCCGGTTTGATACCCTTACCATAACGGTAAAGATTTTTTTCCAGCTTTGGACAATCCTGGATCATAAACCATTAGCTTGATCGAAGCATCTTTGCATCTTGGTGTGCCTTTGCTCATAAAAGGGCTGAGGTGGCTGATAAGGTACGGTGGCTGAGTGGTTAGCACTGCACCTCGCCTCACAGCAAGAAGTCCCGGGTTCGATCCACGGGTCTGTGCGGAGTGTGCATGTTCTCCTCGTGTCAGCATGGGTTTCCTCTCACAATCCAAAAACATGCACTAGGTTGATCGGAAATGTGAAATTGTCCAGTAGTCTCACAAGTTTCCACCACTAACTGGTGGTTGTCGTCAGGAAGGGCATCCGGACGGAAAACTCTGCTCCAAACATTAACGTCCCACCCAAGGACCTGGGAAAACGGACGATAAATGAATAGATAGCGAGAGATATATTTGATAAAAAAGGCGTATCAATGTTTATAGTCAGGACAGGTCAGGACAGGTCCTTAAAGAGGACACGAGTTGTTACGGTGTGCAGCCACAGTGCACTTAAGTCTGTAGGACGTGACGTCCAGTGAATGGAGACCGAAATTATACTGATGTAGCATGTAAGAAGACTTTAAGAGCATTTCAATGGCCGAGCACTGACGTAAATCAAGACAGCCTCAACTGATGTAACAGTTCTTTCCAAAGATGTTCTGTGATGCTGCTTTTGTACCTTTGTTGAGTTCTTTCAACCAAGAATACGAGTTATTTTGTGCATAGAGAGAAAAATGCTGCAAGCGCAAAGAACATTTCCTAAAAATGAAGGTCATTGTATATTGAAGAACTGAAAACATAATAAAACTATATAACTGATTTGTAAACTGATCGGTCGGTAGGTAGGTAGGTGAGTAGGTAGATGAGTAGGTAGATGAGTAGGTAGGTAGAGTGGTTAGTAGGTAGGTAGGTAGATGAGTAGGTAGATGAGTAGGTAGGTAGAGTGGTTAGTAGGTAGGTAGGTAGGTAGGTAGGTAAGAAGGTAGGTAAGAAGGTAGGTAGGTGAGTAGGTAGGTAGGTGGGTAGGTAAATAGGTAGGTAGGTGCATGGGTAGGTAGGTAGGTGGGTAGGTAGGGAGGTGAGTACGTAGGTAGGTGAGTAGGTAGGTATCTGTTACTCCCTATCATGTCCTTGGAAAAACGAACTGCTTTTCATTTTGTATGAATGGTTTTGTATGGTTTTGTATCAATGGTTTGTTCAATATCACTATCAAACGCTACACCTCACCGGGGTCACATCAGGGTCACCGAAAATGTTGGGACGGGGTATGAAAAGCAGCTGGTATTCCAGAATAATACATCTAGCATTACGTCTAGCATCACTAAGGCTAGCATCGGTGTAACAGTAATGTTGGTGTGGATATAGACAGGCTAAAAGCATTTATGTATAGGACACGCGAAGACAATAAAGACTTTAAGAATGAGGCGATGCTGTAAATAGCATGGCGGGACTGGTACGTCAACATCAAATGAAGTTTTAATCAGTTAATCATCCTGTCTGTCTGCATTCTCCATTATCAGCACAGTCATGTAACCACTTGATCAATTGAGGTTGCGTCTGTCACATCTATTTCCCCCACTCTCTCTCTCTTTTCTCCTTCAGTGCTATCACCCCCATCTCTATATTAGCCCAGATCTCTTCCTCACTCACTCCAGTTTTTTTTTTCAGCCGGTCGCCTCGCAATGACGTCTTCTTTCTCTCCGTTGCGATGATTTATTTATACCTTTTCAATTCCCTAAAGAGGAGGCTGTTATTTCTTCTTTCCACCATCACTAAATGCAATCTCGCGGGTCTATCAGCCACGGCGATTCGTCATTATTTAAACCCACGTCTGCTTTCACATTTCCTGCTAGATCCCGTCTGCCTCCCACTCCTAGCGCAGCCGCGGCTAAATTACATTTCAATAGCTCATTAGTCCCATTCACAGACTCGAGTCAAAATAATAGCAAAACAAATGAATAAATAAGATAAAAATGGGCTGTTCCTTCACTCCATATTTCAGTCTAATTCATCCTAATTAAAGAGCACCTATCAACTGAGGAGTAGCTTCGATGAAAGTGTTATTTCGATACAAAACACGGGCTTGATTAAATTGTTTGAATTAAATTCTCTCCTGAATCACTTGTGAAGGCTTGTCTTGCACCTCCACCCTTCTTTTGTGGTTTCGGTTGAGAAGACTGGGGTAAAAAAAAACCTCTAAAGCCTCATTTCGACTCTAGAGCATCCTTTTCCCAATGCAATTACCACTAAGGGCCTATCTCCTCCATGCCCTCTAACCCCTCTCTATTCTTCCACTAACTTCTCCATCCCATAGATAACAGTGAATGAACTCGTTGCAGTAGCGTCAGACACTAGATCCCGTTGCGGCAAATTTCCCTTCCCCACTTCTCCATCACCGTCACTCTGTTCCTCTTTCATTCTAACCTTGCAACCTGATTACGGTGTAATCCCCTCCCTCCAATGACACGTCCCGGGCTATTTCGGTGGGTTGCCAGGCGACAGCCACTACCTCGGACCCCCTTCCGAAGACGACGTAAAGCAGATATGACGGCAAAAGCTGTGAGCATCTCGCACATTGTAAACGCCATTTTCCATCTTAGCATACGATCCCGGCGTGCTGCATGCCTCAGTCATCCACTCACCACTTCATCACACTGTCAGACACTCACTCACTAACCGGCATCCATCTTAGCCTGCCGTACACAAGCAGCTCTCCACTTTCTCATCTCCATCCCGCTGTAATTAATTCTCACACTTACAGATTCATCAACACAAGCATCCACTTTCCTTCTTTAGCTCGCCGCTGTTAACTTATACACCCAGTAACCGCGGCAACATTTTAAAACCCCTTATGAATTTCACAAGGAATACATTTACTTGTTGATTTAATCATATACAATGCTGCATTTTTGCTTTTAGCCCAACCATACAATACCGGTCACCAACATACTCATACAGTCAGTGTTGCTGCTGGATTCTTATTCCAACCTGATCAGAACACACAGCAGTAAACAGCTGATCATGTGACCTCCTGGGTCGTTTGGAACAAAGCCACATTGATTCTTTGTGTCATCCATGGCTAGGTGGTGCAGCTATAAAAAAAGTGTCTGGTATGTCCAGATCAGGCATCAGAACCCTCTAAGGTCCATGTGAATGTCATGTTCATTTTTAAAACAATATTATAATATTATAAAAAGGCAGACGTAGCCTGCGTGGTTTGAAAATAATAATAATAATAATAATACATTTTATTTGTAACGCACCTTACATGAAAGTAAATCTCATAGTGCCACAATGAAAACAATAAAACGCTATAAATGTTAAATTAAGATGTAGCAGTGAAAAACAAGATTAAAAAATCATAAAATATAAAATATAAATAGAAACTGGGCTTGTTAAAATAAAATAAAATAAAAATAGAAACTGGGATTGTTAAAATAAAATAAAATAAAAATAGAAACTGGGCTTGTTAAAATAAAATAAAAATAGAAACTGGGATTGTTAAAATAAAATAAAATAAGAAACTGGGCTTGTTAAAATAAAATAAAATAAGAAACTGGGCTTGTTAAAATAAAATAAAAATAGAAACTGGGCTTGTTAAAAAAAAAAAAGAAACTGGGCTTGTTAAAATAAAATAAAATAAAAATAGAAACTGGGCTTGTTAAAATAAAAAAATAAAAATAGAAACTGGGCTTGTTAAAATAAAATAAAAAAAAAATAGAAACTGGGCTTGTTAAAATAAAATAAAAAAAATAGAAACTGGGCTTGTTAAAATAAAATAAAATAAAAATAGAAACTGGGCTTGTTAAAATAAAATAAAAATAGAAACTGGGCTTGTTAAAATAAAATAAAACAAAAATAGAAACTGGGCTTGTTAAAATAAAATAAAAAGAGAAACTGGGCTTGTGATCGGAAGGTTGCCGGATCAATTCCGAGAATTAACAGGTCAAATCACAATAACATGTTGACTATAATTTCCTAACACACATTTAAAACGGCATCGTGATCTCCACAGTTCATTCATAAGATGATATCAATGAGGTTCTTTATTTGTACAGACTGGTTCATCGATTTCCTCTCACTTACGTCTACTCACTTAACTCGCTCCTCGGCCTATAACCAGAAATACAACAAATGCAAACATTAAAAACACAAACTATTTTAACCCGTATTATCACTGATTACTTCCATTCTGCTTGTCTTCTTTTACATTCTTTTATACAAACAAGTACGCTGACTCTCGATTTAAACCGTTCTAGGTTTAATCAGTTTGGTACTGCTATAAAAGGATCCTTTGCCAGAATTGGGAACTGATCCACGGTGGCACCCGTGGCTATTGTGCGCATGATAGCTCTCACAAAAGAAGCAGGTGCCCGAACAACGGTGGAGGAGCTACTTCAACAAATAGCACAGAGACGAGCTGTGCACATATTCAGAATAATCACTGAAGAGAAGAAAAAGCTAAAAGTTGTGATAATTAATGCTTCTGTAGAGCAGCTACACCGAGCAACAAAGCCTCCCCAAGCCTTTAGGTTTAGAACCAGAAATGAAAAATGACACAGCCGCCACAGCAGAATGAATCCTTCTTCCTGAACAAATACATTGAGCCTCTCGATGCTTGAAATAGCATGAATCACCCTTTTTTATTGCACATCCGAGCAGATATACAGTCAGCAAGCTGAACATTCTGAAAAGGTTTTTAGTCAGAATCTTTTAATACTTCATTAGGCACGATCTGTAAAGAAATGTGTAAGGCTGACGCTCCTCTTTGTGTCAGTTAGTGCAGATGTTTCCAACCTTCAAGAACACAGAACGCTTTTAGATGCCATTACTCATATACAGATGTGCAGTATAGCATAGGGACAGTGTAGCCTAGTGGGTAGAGTGTTGGGCTGGGAACCAAAAGGTTGGGGGTTCAAATCCAGGCTCTGCTACACTCCGCTACACTGCTGGGTCCTTGAGCAAGACCCTTAACCCTGTCTGCTCCTGTACGTTGCTCCTGAAATTAAATTTCTAAGTATGATAAATGCCTAAAAATTCTTCACCTATCCTAACTCCAGAGTCGGAGTCAGAGCGCTAGACTGGGTCGGCTGTCATACGGCGCCCCCTGGAGCCTACAGGGTAAAGGGTCGTGTTCAAGAACCCAACAGTTACTACGTAGCAAAGCCTGCATGCATTTCATCATCAAATCGAACCCCCTCCACAGAGCCTCCGCGTTACTCGACGTGCATCTTCTATGGAAATGTTCTAACTACACGGCAAAACGCCGCAAAGTCGACTACACTATATGGATTGCTATAATCATCAAATGCCGTGATCAAGCTTGTACTGTCCTTAATGTGGTCACTCACTGCACACGGTGGTGCCTCGATGTTTACTATGTTTGGTTTATGATCCAACATTGTTCAACATTGATCCACTAAAATCTAAAATCGAGGCTGCACCGGAGGGTAAACACAAACGTAATAAAACCCTCAGAAAGTCAACGCCCTCTGGTGTTGTGGCAGTAAACTACTGCACGGTGTAAAGGAGGCAGAAGTATAAATTGCTGTAAGTCTTTAGCCACCATGCTGCCTTTTCTTAACTAGACTTTAAGACTGTTAGCTAAATATTCTTATAAGTAAATTCTTATTTTGTACCCTTTTATCAATCATTTCTATTAAAACATTACCAGGATTAGCGTCCTTCTCTCACTTAGTACTTAGTCTCTAAACGCCAGATGTTAGCGTGGCAGAGATAGCGCCTCCTCCACCATTTCAACGAGGCAGGCAATTAATCAATGACCCGCCCGCCACAATCATACAGCAGCAGACACTTTCTTCTCGAATTACAGCAATAAGTGATTCATTGAAATGCATCTGCAAAACAATACAGCTTTTGCCCGTATGTGGAGTTGTACTCCTCCTCCAGGGAAAAGTGGGACGGATGATTACTGCCTCCGCTCATGTTCTCTGTTTGAGCCTCGTGGTCACCGTGTGGTTTATGAGTCGACACTGGCATCATACATGGACTAATTAGTCTCATTGACGAAGCTTCTGTTTCACGTTGTAAAGTCTGATGGACTTTTCCATTAGTCGCTATCACGGTACGCCCGAATAACCAATAAAATGTCACCGACTGCTTAAGTAATTCCTTTGTGCGGCAACACCTACTGCTTAAAATGGTAAAGGCGGTACGAGATGGCTTCATTTAAATGACGAGATATAAAAATAAGCACCTATAGCTAATTACCGAATCGTGCAAACTATGATATACGGGTTAAAAGCCGACCACGTACTATCGACCACGTATGTCGGGAGCTGTTACCACCAAAACTAACTGATATACGGGTTAAAAGCCGACCATGTTCTATAGACCACATATACCGAGAGCTGTTACCACCAAAACTAAAATGCCTACAAAGTCCGATACCAAAAAAGTCTTTTAAAATGTTTTAAACCACGCAACGTTCCAGATCTATCCATCCTCAGAAAGATTGTGTGTTTATTTATGTATTTATTCATTAAATACAAATGTTTTACACTTCTAATTAGCACCCATGACGGGAAACGGTAAAGGACAATTTTGCATCTTCGCCTTACCTGCATGTTATTGGAGGGTGGGAGGAGTAAACCCATGCAGATACAGGGAGAACAATCCTGTAGAGCATGCACATAGTGTAGCACTATTAAGTATGCTTTCCAAATTGCCAGCCATTAGTCATGACAAAACAGATACTAAGAACCATAGCATTAAATAAACTTCATGCAGTTCATTTAATTAATTAATAATAAGTAAATATTAATTAATAGTCTATTACGTTTTAGCAGAAAGTCTTTAAGCCAGATTGTTGAAGAAAAAACATCATCCACCCCATCAGCCACATTTCCATCACTTTGACTCCTGTTCCTAACCTTCTCGTGGAGGGTCCATTGTCCTCAGGATGCCACAACAGGCAGCCCCACATTAAAAACAGCTCTTCGTTACGCCGCCTAGTTGCCCGGGTAACAAATTAATTCCACTTATTTATCTCCCGCCAAGGTCGGTGCGGGTGAAACAACTGTTTATTGAGCAAAAAGGACAAGGAGTTATGGGTGATGAGAGTTGGCTGACAGCGCCGTTTGTTTTCCACACCACACTGCAAGTGAGATAAAGCTTATAATGATCAATTTGATAACAAAAACTCAGCAGCCTCGTTTCCTTCCCGCCGCCACCGTCCGTTCTTCTTGACGAACGGCGTCTTTCTTCCGACCGGTCCGAGGTAGAAGCGCATGATGACGAGGCACTCGTTTTGAGAGAATTGATCACAACTGTCATCATTTTAACATAAGAATTCATGTCGAGCAATTTTGTCACGGTAACAAAGACGAAACCTATTTCCAGGGGTACAAAGACGTCATAAAGAATAATACAAGTAGCATTATTAGAATAATACAGATCACAGCACAAAACCCATAATCCACCTCCGGAGAAAAGGACAGAGCAAGTCATGCTACGGAATCGTGGCGACTCAATATTTTGATTCCTGTGGAACAGCATGGAGTCACGATGATACGGAGGATTTCGTTCAACACGTGCTACCAGTCATATCTAGGTGATAGCCAGGCTTCCACCTTTCTACAGATCAGATCTCAGACAGACAATGACCACAAGAAGCAGTGTCGGTCCAAGGTGAATTATTTAGCAACTCTTTTTACGAAGAGTCTTAACGCTTCACACGAGTAGCACAAGTACCACTATGAGATCTCAACCCAAATGCCAAGGACATAAGGAACATAAACCTCGGCTCTTTACAGTACAGCTTTCACCAATCCTTTTGCTCATTGATTTTTTTTTTCTCAGCAGCTTCGTTCGAGCAACCCGAGTCATTCATTATTAATGCGGCTGACAGGCTTTTCAGTAAGGTCCTTCCTCCTGCAACCTTGCCACTCACGAAAGCCATTTGAGCCTGAAAATGAGCTTCCATCTCAGTACTAATACAACCAAGGCAAGGCAGAAAACAACCGAAAGCCTTGGATTACATCTCTGCCTGTTAAAGCAAAGCAGCGAAGAGGTCACTCGTACCCGATCATCCATTTCGGTGCATCCACCATCCAAAGGTGAAGGTAAGTCAATTACAAAAGCATTAAATATTTAGCCATTGTGTATATGGACACTATAGTGAAGAGCCATTTGGGAAGACACACACCCATAACCACATACTGTTTTGGCTGCTGGCTATGTCTGGGTGTAGTGTGTCATCCAAGCTACCCCCCCCCTTTCCAAACCCCCCATACGCCCCCCAGGCTCAGTAGTTGTCCAAGTCCCTAATGGCCCAGAACACCGGCATCTCTCTTCTCTATCCTGCAGCTCCTGAAACCACAGTGAGAAATGACTGCAATATCCCCAGTTCTACTTCAAGACGAAGTCAGCAGTCAAACCAAACAGATTTCCTATTTTCTCTCAGCGCCTCTTCCCCTCCTAGCCTCGGCCATACCTCACCACTTTCAATTTCACTCAAGCATAGTCCAGCTAAATCCATTTGTGAAGACAAATTAAGCACGAACACCGAGACGCGAGGCGTGTGTGAGATTTCAGATGAAGTGGTATTCGGAGATAGTGACATAATGTCAGCAAGTGAAATGGAAAAGTTATAGACATAAATTAATGTAGAAGACTTTGAACTATTTAGGATGGTGGAATTTCCGGGTAATCGTTGGCAGTTATCTGGTTGGCAGGTATTTTAATGAAAAACAAATACACACTAAATAAGTTTTCATTTTTTTACTTCTTTTATACTCTGTAATATATTTATATTTAATAATCGGTAAGTACAAAAGTTGTTAGAACAAATTCTTGTGTAACCCTATAAAACACATATTACATGATTTAGGTCAAAAAGAAATTGCATTGGTTCATCAGAATAACTAAACTAAACTAAAACTTGAAAGAAGAACTACACTTTTTAAACACGCCCCTAGTGTGTCTTCACTATTGTCAATGTAAATGTGTGTTTCACTGCACAGATTGGGATAAATGATGCAAAATACCGTATTGGCTGCACCCTTAATTTTGAGAGGGATTCAGAAAAAAATATATAAATTGAGAGAATAAAACTTGATCTAGTATTTTATTCT
>JAOTRQ010000034.1:1551092-1562365 GCA_028565875.1 Hoplisoma paleatum
TGTGTGTGTGTGTGTGTGTGTGTGTGTGTGTGTGTGTGTGTGTGTGTGTGTGTGTGTGTGTGTGTGTGTGTGTTAACTAACTAGGACATTAGCCATGAGTGTTTTGAGCCCTGAGCTTTGTGGGCAGTGGTGCATTAGACGGGCAGGGAGGAGTTTGGAGCAGATGTGCGACTCGGCTAAGCATAACCGATTCCGCCTTAATTAGTGAGCCCTAACACAACAATATTCCAGAGACTTCCCCTTCCTGTTCCAGACCTGAGCAACAAAGCTTCAGTAATGATGCAATAGAAATAATAATTCTACACGTGCAATTTCCTTTTCCAAATAGCCACCATTACAGATATAGATCTAAAACGCAGTCTCGCTTGCGTGCTGTGTGTAATCGCTGGCTCCTGCCATCCTTGCCATTGATGACCACTAGGTGGGGTTGGCATGGAGGTGCGGATGATTGATTTTGGTTAATCTTACCTGACATTCACCGGTGCATCACTAAGTGTTAATCATTCCAGGTAGAAGTGCTCCTATTTATCAAGCTTTCTTGCTCACATATGTGCTAGTTATATTATATTATACGTATGTAGTATTAAGAAATCATCTTTATCCAAAACAGCTTGTTACGGTTACAGTATACACAGTCTGAGCAATTTAGGATCCGTGCTCAAGGGCCCAATGGTAACATACTAGGAGATTACACCAGCACTTTTTGGATTACAAGTCCAGTACGTTAACCACTAGGTTATCCATTAATCAATTATCTAATTTTACCACCGGTTGATCATATTTGATCAGTTTGTTACAAGGTATAGACACACACACACACACACACACACACACACACACACACACACACACACACACACACACACACACACACACACACACAAGGTTTCATGGGAGTAAACTAGCATAATGAATTTGAGGAAACTAATTTCATTTGACTGTATTTTTTATTTGTATTTTTGTATTTCATTTTACGGCAGCACCTCATTACAAATATTAAACTTTAACTTACTACATTTTACGATTGTATCCCGAACAAAATTGTCCATAATAAATAGGTTTATAATGAACTATATTTAACTACAATCAAAATAAAGGGTAGCACTATTTGCCCAATAACACTCGTCTCTAGTCCTGAATCTTAATTACTTAATTATTCAGAATTGAAAAATATTGTCGTTTTTATTACAAGTTTTTTGTATTTATTGTACTTTTATGTAGCTGAAATAAGAATAAAACTTCACTGATTCTAATTCCAGGTAAAACACGCCAGCACATTATGGTGCCTGTCTAATACCTGGATAAATAGGGAGGGTTGAGTCAGTATGAAGTAATTAGCCAGATCTTCTATATAACTAACTGGTTGTACAAAGAAGATTTTCTAAAAGCAAAATATGAATCTGTTAATCTGTTAATAATCAGTTCACTATTCCAATCACTGAATCCTTTTTATCAGTTGCTTTCTTCTTTAATGTCGCGGTTGGTTTGTTCACTGTTATGAATAACTGGATTTTATTTAGACAGGACGTCACAGTGCTTTAGCAGCCAGACACCAACAACTAATCAGGCTAGTTGCTAGCACCCAGTCGGTGGCCTTAACTACTTGACCTGTAATGTCTGTAAGCAAAACATTACTGAAAAGTAAATACTTTTGTTCCGAAAGCTCAGCATGCTTTAGTGAGACTAATGTGTTGTAAAATGGAAGACAAAGCAGCACTGCAGGAACCCTTAATATCAGCTCGCGACCGACTCCCCCCACTGCACATCTGGGCCAGTGTTACTTCTGCATTTCACGCTTCTACACCCTTGCTTTATGCAATCTCATTTATTTCGTTTTCACTCTAATTTTGCTCGCATGCTTTGTTTTGTCTTGCTTTCTTCCATAGAGAATGAGAATGACTTTTAGAAGCAACCTGACATTAGAATCATTCGATATTCACCAAAGGTCTTCCGCTCTACGGGAGGCCAGAACATCAACAAATCTCACTCTTTACAATCACTTTCTGCTCTTATTGTCCTTTTCAGCTGGCAGGTAGCTAACAAGAGAGTCGATTGCTTGAAAATGGTGTTCTGTTATAATTATAAGTCACTATGGTTATGGCATCTGCTAAAAGCTGAAGATGTAAATCTATATGCACAGGTGTTGAGCACATTCAATTATTCTATTTATAATAATAATTTAATGTTAACTAATTGTATTAACTGACAGAAATAGACAAATACATGATTTGCATTACACACCAATCTACACTATTAGTAAATATTTTTTGTGGGACGAGTTTTTTGTGAGACAAAAGGCATTGCTTTATTATTATAATTAACATTAAATTTAATTATTATAATTAAATTAAAAATATAATTATATTTTTGTATTTACTTTACTTAAACAAACAGCAACTGGCCATCAAACATATACATGTATGCTTGTTAAGTAATGATATCAATAATAAGCAATTATATTAATTATGCTGGTTAAACAATGTACAAAAAATAATAATAAACAATGTGTGGATATTTACACTATTATTATTGAAGTTTGATATGAATAAAAGTGTACAAGCAAGTAATTACTTCAAGTCCAGGTGTGTAAGTGAAGTTTTCTTCAGATGCTAACATGTTGTTCCACTTCTTATTGTTTTAAAAGGTGTGATGCTACATGTGCTAGCTTTGTAACGAAACGCTCAGTCTTCAGATACCATTATTAGATATATATCTATAAAATCTTATAAGACATCACTAGGACCCTCACAAGGGTCAACAGCTGTCTGTTTGAATGAGACAGATCACTTGATTTTGAACACAGCTCTATAAGATGTATGTAGACGCAGATCCTGAATGAAACAGATCAAAAAAGCTTCCATAATGTTACTTTTTATTACGCAACATATTTTATTGTTTCTACCGGGAACGTTATAATGAATTAATGGTTAGTTGAATTGTACAGATAATTTAAAGGACATACACATTTTAATGATCAGACTTTGAACAAGACTTTAGCTTGCACACTAAATAAAAACTGTTTTTTTTTCTTTCTTTTTTTATATAATGAAAAAATACGTTTTACATTGCTGGTTTGCCTTGGGTGCAAAATTCCTTATTTAAAATATTTTGTTCCATTAATCCTGAGAAGCATTACCTTCTCCCCAGCGGCACTGAAATAACATCATTCTACCGTTACATTTTACAGTGTGTATAATATTACCTGTTTGTTCATCCTTGTTAGATTCATGCCGCACATACTATCTAGAATTCAACACAATTTATTTTTATACTATACTTAACAACTATAATTGCTAAATAAACTATATATGCAATCGAAGACGATGCGGTTTAAACATGTAGGACTTTTACCAAACATTTTCTTAAATAGTTTTTTTTCTCTTTGTTATGCAAACTCATTATTAATATTTTGCTTATATAATCCATAAACAGTACAGTTCAAAGTATGGAGACCGTGAGCTTCTTCTGGAAATGCTTTTTATTACATTTTAAGGTCGTGAGAACCAAATTCAGTTGTTACATGAAGGTACTGAAGTTGGTCTGGCTCACAAGCAGCATTCCAATTCATACCAAGTGTGTTCAGTAGAACGTCATTGATGTAGCGAAATAGGTCCATATGGACATTAAAAGGACAAGCCGTAGCCTAAGGGTTTAGATACAGGAGATGAAGCCCCTTCACTGCCAGGTTGGTACTGTTGGACCCATGAAGTATGCCGATTTGGGATCTAATAGCAGAAATTTGTAAGAATGTCTGGTTGTGTTTGTTTTTTATTGCAGTCCTATTGAATCTTCTACATTTAAAAGTGTTTAGAAAAGGTGTTGATGGTTGTAATTTTACAATTTGCTTTCAGATTACATCTAGTCAGAGATTTGCATCAGATTGTGACTGTCATTCATCTATAACAGACATTTTATTTTAGGCAACATCATGTTTGCCAATTCTAACATTGGAAATTCACTTGGAACAGCTCGCATTCCATTACATGACATAATGCAACTTTCTCACTAACACTCACTCAGCTTGGGGTACAAACAGAGTAACAAATCTAAAGTCATGAGAGCTGAGTTAGAAAATGTCAGTAAAACCGTAAACAGTAAAACAGTTGTTATTATTTTAGTAAGCTAAAATAATAAGTTGTTGATTATATGCGGCTTTTTATTGCTCTTATATGACAGTCACTAAAGCAATTTTCATTTTTAATGTGTAACTGTGATACCTGAGATGCATCCTAAACCGCACACTTGCATGAGTGCACTGTAATTTAGTGTGTAGTGTACACTTTCATGGAAAAGTGTTGTCTCAAATGGAACACTACACTTCAAGGAAGTGACAAACTAAAATTTGATCACAGTTCTCTTACCTACCTAAATATATGCCAGTTTTTATTTATATAATGCATTTTTATGATTTATTTTCTGGCTGTTTGAAGTGCTTGATCCGGGTACTTATGGAGTTTTATTGTGTTTGTCGGACAAACTAAAACATGGTGCTTAGAGTGTGTAAGTAGGCGATTTGAGATGCACCTCTGGAGTCAGTAAAATTGTACTCAAACGTTTGCAAACTAGCAAAAAAAAAAATATATTACTTGGCTAATTTGTTTGTGCTGATATGTGTTGTACACAATTTCACTGTGGGTATTTACATGTGTACTGCCTTTTATGAACTTACAGCCTTTCATTGACACTCAGATCGTAGATCAGAGTAAACAAAATACACAACATAGGAGTTATTTTGAAAAGTGTGCACTCTTGTTTATCCTTTCTAAAGTACGTAATATATCATGGTTTTATTACATGGGAAGGTCAGTGCCTACAATATTCTAACAATAGAGTGCTTAGTATCATTCAGGTTTGTTCAGACTTAGGGAAGATGACCTTCATGAACACTGCTCCCTGTTATTGAAATAACCCCAAACCTGGAAGTAATTCTCACAGCACATTTGTATGAAGGGGTCAAGGGCAAGCTAAAAAACAATATTTTATTTATATTACTGCAGCCTGAAATTAAACCAAAATGATTAATAATAACATAATAAGAGGAAGACACAAATATATAAGAAGATTGCATTCTGCTTACACAACATATTTCGAAATTCATCTTGCATTAAAATCCATTTTCAAAGCCATTAGAATCCTGTAGATCAGGGCTCACCAAGCAGGTCACCCGAAAGGACCTTATGTTCTAAAAATAGCTGCATATTTTGCATATTGATATTTATTTGTTTCCTACCTTATTAAATTCATGTTGAAAATGATTGTAAGAAATCATTTACATGATCAGCATCTTTACATAAATGAAAATCATTCATTATTAATAGTACCATGTAATTAAAGGTTATAAATTTGTGATTTCACAAGTGTGTATCAAACCCAGAAAGTTGGTACCCAGAAAGTAGCTCTCAGTTTCGAAAAGGTAGGTGACCCCTGCTGTAGATGGTGGGATTAACCAAGAATTATGTAAATGTTGTAAATATATGACTGTGGTCATTTATTTTTTGTATTTTGTCATCTTTCCTGTAGCATCTATTCTATACCACATCTGTACTTGGCTAACATTAGACCTCCATTCATCTAGTGCATTAACAAGTGCTGCATTATAAAATACTTCTTCATCAAGTCAGCTCCCTTTTAAAAGTAGCTTCAATTCTTTAAGTGTTTCTAAAGTCAAAGCTTTAAATAATGATGCAATTTGCATTAGCTTGGCATGACTGCTTGTGTCTATTTGGATAGACCACTCACTATTGATTATTGGATTTAGCCCAGCTTGGATCAATGAAGCAACATAAAGGAAGGAAATCCTGTAAAATAAAATCTTCTATAAGTATCATAGTATTATAATGTTTGTTTTTTGCATTATTTGTATACTGCCTGGATAAATAGGGGGGAGGGTTACCCATTCAGTTAAATCTGACTGTTGGGCACTTTTTAGACCAACCTGATCCAAAGAGTTTCATGTTTGATGGGTTCCAGCCCATTGCGCTTTGGGGAGCACACACCCACTACTCCACCTGGGCCTATTTTCATCAACCCCAAACATTTGAAGTAGGTCCTAGGCAAAATAATACTAAATGCAACACATACATTTACACCTAGTGGACAAAGGTCAATCCCGAGTCTCTGAAGATATGTGCCGGGGTTATTAATAATCTGACATTTCCATCTGATTGTTATGACCTAATTACAACAAGCTTTCTCCCCTTTATCACAGCTGACTTAGCTACCTTAGATGCGATATCCACCAGATATCCACATGGTGAGAACTTGCACAAATGACTCTTGCTCTTTACTACCCTGCTGTCCGACAGTGGTACAGTGTCCGACTTTTCTAGCCCTAGGCTGCAAGGCTTCTCAACATTAAATATTTCATAACATTATTCTCATCACTGGCATCAGGAACCAACAAACAAACAGACCTATACTTGAATATTTGAAGAGGAATAGTCTCAAAAGTCATGAGTATATCAAACACTGACAAACAGAATCAGTAAAGAACTGTGAACATGATGTGGATAGATGCATGGAGTATACGTTTCACAATACTAAACACTGACGTTCATGGTTTAAGAAAACCAGTATTTTTCTACTTTTAAATAAGTTAAGCTACTTAGTTAAGTGTGCTCGGGGATCCATAAGTGTTTTTGTTTATTTATTTATTTATTCACGTCATGTTTTACCATTTCTAGGTTACAGCCAAGACAGGAAACGGTCATTAATTACACAAGTCATATCTAAACAGTTATGGATTTATAATTTCGTATCTTCACTTTGCCTTACCTGCATGTTTTTGGACTGTTGGAGGAAACCGGAATTCCCATAGTAGACCCACGCAGACCCACAGAAAGCCCTGCGTCTACCCGAGAGTCAAACCCAGGCGACAGTGCTAAACCCGAACCTTTCCACTTCAGAATTATACCTGCTGACTGACTCCAAAATTTGAAATCAAATGTCTTATTTTTTATTTTTTATGGATTTTCCAGCTCTACAAAAACAAACTAGGTATTTTTTTCATATTTGTATAAAAATCCGTGAGTAAAGGATGAATTGTATTGCTGGTTTTGAAGTAAATAATGGTTCTAATTCATTATTCCTTATTTATTCTCTTCATGGACCTCTTTTTAAAGGTAAAATCAATAAAAGTTTGCATTGGGGCTCAGTGGAGAGTAACGGGGGGAGATGGTTCGAGTTCTTTATGTGTGGATTTTGTGTTCTTGTGTCTTTGTAGTTTTCTCATGGATGCTTCAATTTTTCCCACAGTCCAAAAACATACAAGTGAAGTACAAAGTACAGTGGTGATAAACATTTGTCGATGGCTGTTCTTGTCATTTATCTTGTGAGATATTCAATCCTGTGTGATTACTGTTTCTGCCTGAAGGTAACCAAAGTGTGTTAAATATGAAGTTTGTATCCTAGTAAATAAATGAATAAGACTACAATATGTCTACCACCACTGACCCAATTATATATTTTCTATTTATAAGTTTACAGTACATTAACTGCCTTATATAATAACAAAAAAATGCAACTAATATTCTTTTGGGTGTACCTACAAAAACACAGACATTGCTTTTTTGCTATATTAAGTCTTTGTATATTGCTGGTTCATCAAAATGTGTTAAGGTTCATGAGGCATCCAGTGACCGAGATGAGTTCAGCTGTTTGTTGGGTTATTGTATGTGTGATATGCAGACATGTAATAGCACACATGGTCTGGTGTTAAACAGCCCTGTCCTCTACAACACATGTCATTATCACAGTGCAATGGATGTTTAATGACCTCATAAATGATGTCAGGGACAACCATTGTCATTTTTCCCAGCTGTCGAGTTGGACTGGGTCCACACTGAGAAATGAAAAACACTCCCTCTTAGCATTTTTCCGAAAGTCATCAGGCTTCCCTGCAGTTAGAGGTCATGCCACTGTAATATCAAGGGGGGGGGGGGGATGCACAGTTTATATTCGCTAGGCATTCGGTGTGGTCATGCTACATTATCTTAACAGTAAGGATGATAGTCATTACAGGGCTCTTGAATGTTTGTGTAAAATGTTAGTAACAAAAAAATGATTTAAATAATTTAAACTTTGCATATTTGAATCCCCCCCCCACACACACACATAATAAATCTTTAGAATTTACAAAACTCTTTTATTCGATGTGTTTTTTACATATTTAACGATTAATCCTCCACACTTAACCCAATCTGTGCAGTGACACATTTACACACTAGGAAGAAGCAGTGAGCAGATACGCCGGCATAGTGGGCAGCCCTATCTACGGTGCCCGGGGTGCCTGGGTTGTCCAGGTGTGGTTGGAGATCAGTGCTTACTCAGGGGCACTTCGATCATAACCTGTTGATTCTCTGAATCTATCCTGCAACCTTCTAATTACAAGTCCAGTTCCCAAACAGCAAGGACACGACTATTCGTACTTGCCTGTGCGGATGCCCGACTGGACGATTAAATATTCAGACGTAGTGGAGTATAGTGATAAAATAAACACTTGGATGCCCTGAATTACCTAGTAATAGATAATAAATTCTGCTTATTTCTTAGCTCAGATTATTTTATTAGGTAAATCTGTGAAATGAACATGTTTAGAAATAAATTGTGCACATTCCTGAAATGAAAGATGTCATTTTCATGAGCTACTTCCTTATTAGATTGAGAGAATAATTAACTAGTTTTAAGTGTTGCCATCTTGGTAGTGATTGATGTAATTCATCGAATGCCTTTACTACTTGAAATCATGTTTCTGCTTGATATTGATTACATCTTTCTATATTTTATCGAGCAGATATTTCCGTATGCTTGAAAAAACCTGTGATATTTTGCATGCCGTTGACTAATGACATTCACACCCATCTTCTCTCCTCTTATCTCCACTACAGGGATAAAAAAAGAGCTCATGATTTCATAGTCTGTGACCACTCATCAAGACCGTTTTAATTGGTTAACAAATCGGCTTCTTATTTGTGACACAGGTAAGGAATCACACCTGAAATTCATGCCTATTGCCTCACTGAATATATTTATCTCCGTCGAGACAAATCTCACATACGGATCGACTACATGACAACATTCACGTGATAGAAAGTGATTCTTGCACGTAGCTATAAAGGAAATGTCTACATGATGCAAACTATGGTCTCGTACTGGGGCAAGTTCTGTCAGAATGTCAGAATTAGAATGTAGAATAAGGTCAGTAAAACATCTTATAATCTTTCCAGAACCACTAGAATATCACTGGGTGAATTCCAGCGTACTCCCTACGGCACCCTAGACTGCTTACATTGGAAAAGCATCCCTGATTACTTTAGTAAGCATCTAATCAGAGACCCCGCAACAATCTTCTGCCCCCACATTGATGGGGGAACCTTGTGAGACCCTGTTCATCAAATTTGCTCTTTTTTATGTGTGGTATCAAAAACTGATGCTGCACAAAGTGATTCGATTTGACATTGTAACGTGGTTACCTGGGTTGTAGCATCATGGATAATTCACAGACTTTTCAGATACAATTTGTGGTTAATTATTATTAGTTTAGATTAAACTAGATACCGTTTACCAGATCCGAACAGTAATGGAGTGAGATTCATGAGCAGCAGCGTAAACATGTTATTCAGTTGGCAGTAGCTGTACTGTAACTAAATGAGGTACGTTTCAGCTGATGGCAGTCAGATAAACATGGATTAGCTGTAAATCATGTTAATTGCCAGTTAATATGCCAGTTTAATTGGGGTGGTACAATAATGCTGTATTTACCTTGTTGGGTTGTAGCTCATAACGAATCTCAATGTCAATTCCACGTCATGTTTTCAACATAAAACAACGTTTAAGGCTTCAACTTCTATAATGAGGTTGATTTAATTTAGGTAATCAATTAAAACAGACCAAAGAAAGCACAAATTATCGTTGATCCGACGTCTTTTTGCTATCTTGGACACCACTAGAGCGTCCTGACACTTGATTGAGTGGGCATTTTGCCATGTTGTTTAAAGTCACCAGTGGGTTGATATGAAGGTCCAATAAAAGAACGGTTTAGGACAAGCTAACTTAAAAACACAATCATGTTTCGCATCTGCTAATGCACCGAAATAAACCATTGAAATAAATGTTGCTCAAATATTTTACACTTGTCAGCCATATGGAAATTGAAAGCACCTCCTCAGCAGAGCCGAGTGGTGAGTTAAATCCTATAAACCTTTAGCACACATCTGACAGCTCCAAAAAAAAGGCGCAAAGAGCACCTTTGCTTTCCCAGTCTTATGACAAGGTACTATTGCCATGGAAACAGCCCGCTGATACCCCATGGAGAGATTCCCACGCTGCCTTTCTCTCAGCACCCATAATCAAAGGCACATATTTGCTCAGTCTAACTCCAGCCTATGACCACGAGGCTGATGTTCACGGTCGGTCACCCAGCATGACACTGGGCATCCGGGTACAGGACGAAATACATACTAGCATTCTGCTCGGAATTGCCTTTGTGCAAGCATTATATAAATCTGTCCCTACCCTGTCAAACCTTTCTGTAAAGATCAGGGATGACACACTATGACTCGATAGGGCATGGCATTCACTTTCACATTTGCATATTTTCAGGGGAGCAATGAAGACATCAAATGTCAGATAAATGTCAAAATGCTGTAAAATATTCAGCCTTTAAATCATTCATTTGAAGCATTCAAAGATAAATGGGCAGGAAGAGATCTGCTGGCTCTGCATCTACAGTTAAACAGCATTACCCATAAAGCATTCATGACTGACCTGTGTTTCTTTTTTTTTCCTGACAGAAGTTAAGAACATGAATTTATGGTTAGCGGATACAACAGCAGTACAAGCCGGACACTGTCGTTTGTCTTTAGTATAGTAATAATATTACAAAATAATAGTATTCTTGTACTTGATATTTGTTCACCAAATTGACAAATGTTATTATGTGTTGTTTTTCTTTTTGTAGGTATTATATATGCAAGTATAATACAATTACTTCAGGATCTACATGAGATGGTTCTCCAAGCTTAACATGACATGTCCACTTGCGTCTGCACTTGTGTCAGTAGGGGGGTACGGTTTGGTGCAGAGGACTGTTCCACTAAATCACCACCCGTGGAGAGAAGCTTAAAGCTTTACTACTTTATTGTACCATATTATTACAGACTACTAACATACAAAATGTATAACAGTGTATATATTTATGGTGGCACGGTGGCTGAGTGGTTACAGCACTGTCGCCTCACTGCAAGAAGTCCCGGGTTCGATCCCCGGGTCGGGCT
>JAOTRQ010000034.1:1604844-1622526 GCA_028565875.1 Hoplisoma paleatum
CCCACTAGGCTACACTGTCCCCCCCACTAGGCTACACTGTCCCATATATTTCTTATAAGAGTGACAGGAATTTGGTGGCTGAATAAATACAAATCTGAATTCCGGTAAAGTTTGGAAACTTGTCCAAATGAGCACTAACAAAACAAAGATCCACTAATGATCTAGTGATTTATTCATATTAAGGGAACTCGGGGAAATCTCACTCTCACAGGACAAGACCTGTAACCATCATTAAAAGAATCTTCGAGTCCACATTAAAATGTGTGCTGTGCTCCATGGTTGATAAATCCATGGTTCAGCTTCGTTTAATATCAATGATCTTCACTTACTAAACAATGTAATTGAAAGCATGTAAATCGCCACACTAATATGGTGTGTGTTGCTTGAAACACCACACAAAATGCGAGTTGCAAGGGATTCTCAATGGCTCAGTGTGTTAAGCGTCTGCTTCAGTGAATTGAGAGTGTGTGGTTTGAATCTCAGTTTACAGGTGCAATTTTGTCATATTAAAATCAATGATCTTAACTCGTTAAACAATGTAACTGATTACTTTATCGCATTAGTATGGCATATGTGGCTTAAATCCTCATACAAACTGTCTGCTGCAGGTGACTCTCAATGGCTCAGTGGGTTAAGTGACTGCTTTCGAGAACCCAGAGTTTGCGGCTCAAATCTCACTAAGACTTTCCTGGCTGACCTTTTAATATCATTGAACTTTACTTACTGAAAAGCCTATGATCACTATAAAGGATATAACTAAGCTCTTTGTTGAGAGGAACTCTCCGTAGCTCAGTGAGTTAAGCATCTGTATCCATAAGCCAGTTCCCAGTTCGGATCTCACAGTTGCCCAAAAGCTGGTAGGTTCAGTCTTCAGTGGCTCTGTGCATTGTCACTGGACAGAAGACCTAAGAGTTTCTGGTTTGAGTCTCACCAGCAGTACAAATCATTTTTATTAATAATAATATATTTATTATTATTATTATCAGTTATCTTACTAAACAAACACTCGATCGTCCATTTGAAGACTGTTAAAACTCTTTTCCACAGTTTAGACCTTCCGACCTTGCCATATATACTATGCCTGACACAAAATTGTACTCAAATGCATCTACAGATGCTAGGGTCGATCTATCTTTTATTACCATTATCAATTACGATTTTGATTCTGTTGGCTCTTTTTTTGGCAGGATTAAACAATGCAAAAATTACTATGAGATTCTTGGGGTGCAAAAAGATGCATCTGACGAAGACCTGAAAAAGGCATACAGGAAACTTGCACTTAAGTTCCATCCTGATAAAAATCATGCACCAGGCGCGACTGACGCTTTTAAAGGTAAGCATGAAATATTATCTCAAATAATTTATTGCAACGTGCACCATTACAGTAAAACATTGTGCTGAAATCAGTCAGTTGTTTTCATGTGTAGCTATTTGAATTATTTATAATTGTTTGTCATGCTGTGCAGCAATTGGAAATGCGTACGCACTGTTGTCTAACCCTGGAAAGAGAAAACATTATGATCAATACGGCGAAGTTCGAAGCAGTACTGGCAGACAAAACCATTCTCACAGAGATTCCCAGCCGGATATTTCCCCCGAGGATCTCTTTAACATGTTCTTTGGAGGAGGATTTCCGTCCAGTGAGTTGTTTTGAAACTCATACACATGTACATTTTAAAATGTGCACACAACATAACAAAACGTTTAATAGTGTCTCTGTTAACACAATAATGATAGTGTCACATGCATGTACTCTGTAAATGCTATGCTATTTCTTCTCTTAGACTCCCTAGTGCACCCCCTCGCTTGCTTTCTCCAGAATGAATCCCTGTGAGGACAATATACTGGAGCACTTGGCAATCTGTATGTGTATTTAATAGACTGATTTCACTTCTCAGGTAATGTTCACATGTACAGCAACGGGAGAATGCACTACAGCCAACAACGTGCCAGGAGAGAGGAAAGAGGTGTAAGTAAATGTATCAAATGAATGATGAATGCATTAAAAAGAAAACTATGCACGTGACTATTTAGGTTGTAACATTTGATTACACTTTAATATTCTATATAGTGCAGCTTAAGTAAGAATAAGTAATACGTGAGAAATTAGACCGTTTTAATTTTTGTAATAATTATAATAATACGGACAGGGAACCGATAGGGGGCAGCAGTGAGTTATAAAAATAAATAAATTTTATTATCATTTCTTGGTCACTTTTAGACCAGGGGTAAACACTTTGCAAAGAGTGCCACATGTAAGATGGAAATTTGTTTGGGCTGACCATTCAGCCTGACATTATTTGAACCTTCAACGTGTAACTATTAAAAGTATTTTATGAATTTTATTTGTTATATTGTTTTTAAACGATCTCCTAATTTAGCGGCTTCTGTGATGTTTAGTAGAACAATTTAAACAAAATCTAACAAAACTCACAAGGCTATAAACTTATTTATTGATCAAAAACACGAGAAAGCAATTCATAGTATTGCAAATTTCATTTCATTTTATGCACCACAGATGAGATTAAACGTCACTGGGCTGAGAAAACATTTCTAATGAATACCTGTCTGTGTTTGTCTGTATGTGGACGTATGTGTTCTATTACAGGGCGGCTTGACTCTCTTTGTCCAGCTCATGCCAATCCTCATACTTGTCATTGTGTCTGCTCTCAGCCAAATGATCGTGGGTGACCCTCCCTTCAGCCTCTCCTTTAGACCGTAAGATTACACACCATCTATTTACTTGCATGTTTCCTGTAATAAACGCATGCACGCACGCAGGCCAGCAGAGTCTGTAACCTCTCTGCACCCTGTATTACACTGTAATCCCGAACAGAATCAGATCCATGCATGTTAATCTCCAGACAGATTATGAATACCACTACTGCCAAGTTTACTTGCTTAATCATCCCACCAACTATTTATCGAGCACAGCAGTCTCAGGCAGGAAATCAATTCCTTTACTGAAAGTAACCAACTGCTATATTATAACAGTTATAATATATATAGCTTATAGCATACAAAACTATAACTAAATGGGTTGACCAGGGTTAAACCTTTACTGCACCTCTGGAGCAGATTGTGTTAAGGGCCTCGCTCAAGAACACAATAGTGAGTCTACACTAGCTACAATGTTTTAATACACACACACACACACCTCCTGCTTTTTATTCAAGTATTTCACTGACTGAAACTGCAACACAACCCTCAGTTGCATCAGGATGAGTACAATCCAGCAATCATGGTACAGAAATGAATAGTAGAAATGTCCTTAACTTCAGATGATGTTGCATTAGCCCGCAATCTTTCATTTATGGACTCTGTCCAACAGTTGCAGTAAGAAGGTAAAGGGACTTCAACCTTTTGATCAATAGTCATGCACCTTAATCACTAAACCACCACAGCCCCTGTGTGCATGTTACCATATAGTGTGCAGTTTTCCATTAGAGGCACTGACTTATTTTTCCCAATATTGTTCACCTTTAGGCACTGATTAATTAATTAGGGCTAGTCTGGTACGGATAATGCTGGTTGCTAGAGTTGGCACATGTAATTATAATGACCTTTGCACTCTCCGCCTGGTTATGTCATAAATGCACGTTAATATGTATTTAAGTGCTGAATGAATTAACACTTTTGAATGAATTGTTAAATGAATCGGCACTTTTGTGTTTCATCTTGGTGTGTGTTTGGGGTGCAGGTCTGTGGGTCACACTCAGAAACGAATGACTGAGAATTTACATGTGCCGTACTATGTGAACGAGCGATTCAGTCAGGAGTACAGCGGTGTAAGTCTGAGACAGGTGGAGCGCAGTGTGGAAGAAGACTTCATCTCCACACTCCGCAACAGCTGCTGGAAGGAGAAACAACATAGTACGATTTACACAAAACACTTTCATACAAACCTAAACACAGATAGATACTTCTGCGTCTGTTTTACACAGGACTATGCTGTCACACACATTCTGCATCGCAACAGTATTGATTTGGCACAGAAGTATAAATCTTCTAATTATTAACAATTAACATTTGATGCATGACGTTCACGTTACTGTCAGGCTGTCATTAGTGGCAGTTAATAATCCCAGCTCTTCCCAAATCAGAGTTTAAGCTTAGATTTAAATAGTTGGGTATCCAGGCGATGCCATATGTACATTTGACACACTTTTAATAGATTTTTCTTGATTTTAATTCATTATCTACATAGAAATGTAGTAACATCTGCAGTCTGTGTAAGACCTGGCCTCCACAATGACCTGGCTTAAACAAAACTTTACCATGGAGTGAAGACAAAGCAGTCAGTAATTACTCGGTACTTCTGGGAATTTCTTCAGCACTGCTGGAAGACTGTGAGAAGCTGATTGAGAGAAAGCTGTCATCAAAGCAAAATAGTGCTACTTTATTTACATGTAAAAAACAAAATTCCGATTTGTTTGACATTTTGTTTACTACATAATTAGATTTATTGCTTCTTATTATAGGGTATCGGTATTAAACTACAAAGAAAATAAAAAGTAAAAGCCATTGAATGAGATTTTGACTGGTACTGTATGTCAGGTAAATATCCACTTCACTTGGATGCCACCAGGTTACCTAAACAGAGACTTTCTTTAAAAAATGAATAAATGCATTCCTTCTCGTTTGTTTAGAATCTTTAGTCACAGTGTTAAATGTTGTATTTTCTTTGAATCCCATTTTAAATCTCGGTACGAACAGCTTCTGAAAAATGTTTAGCTATTTGCTCGACATCATTTCTTTAATAATATGAAGCCACAAAACCACAAGGTCTTTTGTATGTTGTGTAGTTTGGGGTTTCTATGCTTGTAGAGACGTCATTCTTTGTGGTGATTCATCAGAATTGGTTAAAGCTGTTTAACCGACGTTTCCTAATTCACTTCCTTTTTGTTTTGTAATTGCTATGATCGTACTCTATCATGGAGTATAGCGAAATTGGTCATTTAAGGAAATACATTAGACTGATTGAGGCTGGTTATCAACCAGGTTTTTATCACTATTGCTTCAGGCAGCTATTTCTTCTTACTAAGTAAACACTTTATCTGCTTCTGATAATATAATGTCAGTGTGACTGAAGGGTTTATGAAGGCCCTGCTATGTTTTTAGAATACATTCTTTTTTTCCCCGATAGTAGAGATGCTGTTATTTTGTGTTAATGGATTTGTGTTTAATATATGTATGTTTCCACAGAGGAAGGTTTGCTGTATCGTGCCAGGTATTTTGGGGACAGTGAGCTGTATCAAAGGGCTCAAAGGATGGGTACTCCTAGCTGCTCCAGACTTGCTGAGGTTCAAACTTCAATCCATGCATAAATGAATATCAACAATACAACAGCAGGTGCGGAGGACACCAACTTTAGTACAAATGTATAAACTTTCTTTAATTATACTTCAAGTCTTCTATGTCTCCAATAATGTCTTTTTAATAACATACTCTATCTGGGTGCTGAGGTTCTGATTTCAGTTTGAAGCTTGTTGCTGTATTAGATGTTTAAAAGTAGCTTGATGCATAGCAATTCATTTAAAGTCAAATCCAGAACAGATTAAATCATCTAAAAATCTGTAGAATTTGCTGTAAAGGTTACGGTGGAACATTTTGGCTTAAGAACTGTTCATTTCTACTGTACAATTTATTTGAGCTAACAAACGGTTTATCACATGAACAAAACATGTGACAAAAGTGTAAACCACAGCCAGCATTGCATGGCAACGAGTTATTTTCATATAGAAAAATTTTTTAAAAAGCGGTTTGGGGGTATTGTGCACGTTTATTACTTATCAGCTTACATTTCTCTCATTTGCAGATGAAAATTCCTATTTGAGACCACTATACTGATGACAAGCGGTGACAAATGACACTCGAAAATCAAGGAAAAGACAGAGACGACGGACTTGTTACATATTTGGATTTAAGTGTGAAGCAAACTTTGTGTTCAGCACGTTCTATAGCAATGGTTTTTAAGACACCCTCAAGTTGAAGATACAGTTATAAAACAAATCAAATTATATAACTCTTAATTTAGCTAAAATCTATTTATTATCTTTCATACGGAACTTCTGCTTGAACACTTGACGTATCTTTAGTAGGTTTAGTATAGGTTATGATCCATCCACATTGCAATTATTTATAAATGTAAATATGAGATTTAGCCATGCATATATTTATTAATAGGTTATTATAATTCAGCATTAATTGTTAATTGCACTCTATATTTCGATCTTGACTCTTATTACAGCTACAGTTCTGAGGGGGAGGATTGTCTAATTTTTTAAAATAAGGTATACACTTTCACTGGACCTTTAAATATTAATAAGTTTCCCAATAAGTTGGGATATTGTGAAAAAATTCACACGAGTGGCAGATCTGCATATAAATTACCAAATTTATCGAAGTCAGATGTGAGTGGATTGCAAAATAATATTAATTAGTGTTTGTGGGATTGAACTTATCTAAAGATTGTTGCAGACCAAGTACTTTCTTGTTCATCTTGCCTTCAAGTTCTAATCCACTTAAATTTAACTTTAATCCAACCTAAATCTGGGATGTAGTAAAGTGGACAATTTGTGTCATAAATGTGCATCCGTGCCACAAAAAATTGAGGACATTCTGAAAATAAAATACACCAGTTGTAAAGCTGCCAGTGAATATGTATACAGGTCTAATAAAGTGATATTGCTGCTCTGGACAGAAAAAAAATAAAACTTTATTTATTAGTCTTCAGTGTTTGTGTGTGTTTGTAGTTTGTGTATTTGGGAAATGTGATGGGGTGTGTGTAGGGAACTGTGTGCGTGTATGGTGTGATTTATTTAGGCAGTCATGTGTGTGTGTGTGCGGTTGAGTCATGTTCGCTGTTGGAATTTGGCAGGCTGTCTAGGTTAAAACATGCAGCCGCTCACGTTCACTAGCTGGTTTGTTGTCCAAGCCCACTCAGACTGGTCTGTACTGGATTATATTTTGTACTGTCATCATTTTTCGTTCATTAATAACAGAAGTACTATAAGGAAACATGCTGGTGTATTTGATTTGTTAATGTAAAATTCTGGACTCATCTTTTACTGTAGAATATTAGAGCAGTTTTGGTCCTGTGCTTTAAGTACCAGAAGAAACATCTGGAAACCTTTAGGATTTTAAACAAGACCTTTTTCTTGAAGTTCTTGACCTTCAGTTTGTCAATTTAATCATTAAACCTTCATTGACGGGCACTTCAATGGCACAGCTGTCTGGTATGGTAGCCCAACATTGCTGAAATCCAGAAATGAAAAAAAAACTCAGAACCCTTCTTTGTGTAAATGTATGCAACATGATAAATACCCACCTCCCCGACACACACACACAAACTATTTGGACAAAGATTGACCTTACGTAGCTGTCATACATAATTTCACTAGCTGTGACAAATAATTGAATTTCTTGCTAAGTTATTTCACCCTTTGGCTTATTACTTCTGCTGACCGTTCGAATTCAATTGATGCATAATTCGTTAAGTGTGTGGTACTTTGACCTCGAAGTAAGAAGGTTCTGGACTTTGTGCCCAGGTGAGCTGGTCCAGGGGCTTTTTTCTGGGGAGTTTTTATGTCCCTGTGACTGCTCCAGTTTCAACCTATAGTCCAAAGACATGCTGGCGTGACATGAAATGGAGATAAAAAGGTCACGATTGTTGTGTTTGATAACAGTCTTATTAGTCAGTTAAACACTTAGCGATCCGTGCTTGTATTTAAATACTTTAAATAAGTATTAAACATATTTTGCTTTGTCAGTTGGGTTTTGGATTAAAAACAGCCAAAATGATGCGGTGTATTGTGTATTATGAACATGAGCCTTTAAAGATATATAAACTAAAATAAGGAGATTCATTTAATTACATTTAATTAAGAATCAAAGCTGTACCTTTTAATTCTAACATACTTTATTTAATGAAGTCACAAAATTGCCACTCAGTGTGAGTTTACATAGAATGTGGCTGTAAATAAACTTACAGGCCATTATAAGTTAATGGAGCAGGTCACGTTTGAACCAGATTTTGACGTTAAACCTCATACTTGTGCGTATTGTTAATGAAACGCTCAAGTAATATTTCGTTTATATATTTACAATGCCAGTGACTAAATGCTATTGTATCCGCTTTATTTTACTGCGGTTTTATTGTGATGCAGGTTTCCAATCACGGTGCAGTAACACTCAAAACAGGACACAAGCTCATCCAATAACAGAAATAACACAAATAAAACGTGTCTCTTAAGATAAGAAGAATAAGCACCAGGTGTTTGTTCAAAAATAATTTATTTTTGTGTTTCCTTAAATGTGTTTATAACAGTATTTGAATATCAAATAAATAAATGATGCACAGAATATGCATGGTAAAAACATACCAAAAACAACATGAGACGATTCAAAACTGAGAAACTCATTTGTTCATGAATGGCACTTGCTTAATAAAAAATAAAAACAACTTAATGCAAATAAATCAAGTTTGTAACGTGACGATAGCTGCCAGTCAGTTTCTTTTAAAACTGGAGTAAACATTCCAAAGCAGTTAACAGTACTTTACAGGTAAGAACTGCCTGAAAGAAGTGCAATATAAAAATTCAGTTTTTATAAAAATGTGTAGATACATGGTGTTAAAGAGAAATGCTTACATTTGTACCATTTTCATATAAACACCCAGGTGATTAAGCATATACAGAAGTACAGTGTGGGGAAAATCTTCCATGTCGCATACAAAAATGTAATCAAAAAGTCATTACACAGCAATGCCACTTAAATCTTCTGGTCAGGACAACTCCCAGATCAGAAACGAGGAGGCTCATCCTCCAACATGATGGATGTTGAACACATTTGGTTGCTCAACACTCTTCTATAAGCAGCTCTTCTGAGCTATACAGTTTCCTTTTGATGACTCTGAAGCCAGTGCTTAGTTTAAGGACACGTCTCATAGCAGGAGAGGACTTTGATGCAAACAGACCTTGAATCTTTGGCCAGATGCCTCCAGACTCTGGCCGGAGTACGAGCGTGAGCTGGAAAGTGGGTACAACACAGGGGTCTGCAGCGATCTGACCAGCGTTTTGAATCGTCTCGCCCTGCTGCACACATACGTCGACGAGTGCTCCACGAAGACCACATGGTTCACTCGACGCCAGCTGCACCAGTTCGCTCCCTATGTGCTCCAGGAGCTGGACCGGAATGAGTAGTTTGGAGCAGTGCAAAGTGTAGTCTTTAGCCTCGGTCAAACAATGTGCTATCTGTTGCACCACTTCTTTGCAGATGTTTTCCTCCATTGGGTCGTAGAACATGTCTGAATCAAGAGCTGACAAGTCGGGAAGAGATACAGAACCTGGAAAAAGATTAGCAAAGACTTTTTAACTGCAGGACTTTACATGTGGTGGGAAAAAAAGCGGAACGTACGTCAGTTTTGTAAGTGAGCCTAAAAGTGGATAACTTACCAGTGTCCGACCCATCATCTGTTCCACAGTGGTCAGAATCGGAGTCGATGCTGTTAGTGCTGCTCAGTTTCTGGACCAGGCCGCTCCATGACAGACGCTGAGGAGCTGAATCAACCCAGACATTCTCGCTTGCAGCCTGCATGATGTTCATCAGTTCCAGCCTGCAAAATGAATGTTACAGATGTGTTACAGATCTGCAATCTGACAGATTTGATGGGTCATAAACAAATAAAAACATGCAATATATAGTTTTTATACAATACAAGCAGAAAATGCGAACACACAGTTTTATATTGTAAAGATTTGCAATTGCAATACGAAAATCGAAAATGTGTCTGAAATGTTAATTTCACGAATTGTTTTATGGTGAATGTATTGTTTATGGTTATTGTTTTATACAGACAGCTACTCAATGCATTAGAATATGTTGCATATGTATGGGTATACCCATTTTGCCTATAAATTGTATAAAATCACTATTGTGCACTATTATGCTTAAAATCTAGATCTTTATACAGAAATGTAAAGTCAAACACTTGAGACTGTCAGGGAGACAATGAGCAGCTCAGTAGGCTTTTAGTGCAACTTAATTCTCCTCGAAAAGAAAAATAACTCAATAAAATAACTCCAAACTCTTTTACTATAACAATACGTTTATAAAAATAAGCCTCGATATGCATGTCGGGCTGTAATTCTGCAGTGTTTTACACCACAAAGGCATCAGTTGTCTGACATAACAACTGAACATAATGGAAAGTTCGAGACTAACAATAGAACACCCAGTTTGGAAATTGTTTAGAAGTGAGACACTTACCGAAATGAAATTGTGATGCGGTTGCCTTTAATGAACGTTGAGTTTCTGACGATATGACAGCAGTTTGCTAAATTAAAAACTGCACAAAGTAACAAAGAGAAGTCGCATAAAGTGCTAACGCTTCAATGCTGATCCGACTTGTTCGCCAGCTTTCCGCAAACACTGATGTCATGGACGTGAACAAAGCCTTTTATATGGATCCGCCCCCTTGCAGCTGTCCTGCCCCCGGGTACCGTTCAGCCAATCAGCTGTGAGCGCACGTCCCGAGCGTTGCACTCTGCCCGGTAACACACAGTTGCAGTCAGTGTTGCTGTGCTCGCGCTATTGTCTGCTGAGGAAAGGAAAACAGCCCCAAACCTTCTATTGTCTTTCACAGAACAAGCCGGGGCAAAAAAAGAGGCTCTAAGTCGCCCCATTCCCAGTTTCCCACCCCACCTAGGAACATTTGGGCAGGTATTTTGCCAATCTGTAATATATTGTCGTTTTTAAGTTTTAAACAAAGGCCAACAAGAGAGCACGGTGGCTTAGTGAGTAGGACTGTTGCTCAACTGGGTAGTACTGAGTTTGCATGTTCTCCTCGTGTCTGTGTGGGTCCCCCTCCCCAGGTCCCCCCTCTCTGGGTGCTCTGGTTTTCATCCCACAGTCCAAAAACATGTAGGTAAGGTAAATTGAGGGTACGAAATTTTTCCAATCTTGTTGTACTATGTATACTGTGTATGCTGTGTACAATGACAATAAAGGCTTTCTATTCTATTCTATTCTAAATTGTCCATAACTGTGTTCGATATGACTTGTGTGATGAGTGAATGACTGTTATGTCCTGTCATGGTTGTTCACTCAGACGTGTGAAGCATAATGTTAATAAATGAATAAACACAGACAAAGGCCAACAAAGTAGGATGACTGATCGAGATTCAAGGATACCAGCAAAAACAACATTACCAATCCATGACCAACAAAAAATATGTTCTCTACTTATCTACAGAAGTAAAAAAGTCTGGGGTGTCCAAAGATTTTTCAATAAAGGCAAGATTTGGTAAGGTGAAAATGTGTAGGGGTCGAATATTCAACCTGACATCCTGGCACACGAGTGCTTGACTGAATTTGATTTTAATATTTAATTTGTCGAGTTTACAATTCCCAGTTTGATGATGAAACACAGTCAACAATAAATGATACACAGATTATAAAGACTCACAAAACAAAACTGTGGTCATCTTATGTTTTTTGTTGCACAACACCTATTTTCAATGTAGAATGTGTATTGAAAAAATATAGACTCAGCAGTGAAAGTATACTGGACTGTAAATCAAAGAGTTGCCGGGTCAATCCTCACTACCACTAGGTCGCCATTGTGGGTCCCCTAATTGCCAATCATTTTGGACAAAAATGTCTGCTAAATGCTGAAAATGTACATGCCGGTGCATGTCGGTGTTTAGTCAGCTGGATGTACACAACCAAGACAGGACACACATCCATTAATTTGTTCCCCTTTGCATACCTAGCAACAGCTAAAGCCAATCACTTGGCTTCACACCTAATTGTATGTTTTTGAGAAACTTGGATATCCAGGAGATTACAGGCATTTGTATCGCCAAAGCACAGTAACAGAAGACCTCTGGTTCATACTGTGTGGTTCTGTACAGCACCCTATAACATTTGGAGACCATTTGGTAGCAAAATTAATTATCAGTACCTACTTAATTCTATTTAGGGTCTTGATGAGTCAAGTGGCCAAATGGTAACACTAGGTACAAAGCAGATGTTCACTAAAATGGTGCTTATATATCTCACTGTGGGAAACATTTGTTTGATCACTTCTACCTTGTGCAGAACTACCTGTAGCACAATAGTCAGGTAAAATATGTTTAGAAGATAATTTGCAAATTTCATTATGTACAGCTTTGGGAGCAGAAAAAAACATAATTAATATATTTAATATTTATATATATAATTAACATCCAGGGAACAACTGTTACCTGTACCATTAAATGATTACTGTTTGCCTGCTAAATGCAACATTATATTGCTTTACGACTGTGCTCTACAATTTTGGAAAACAACTACGAGCTAATGAAAGTTGATATAATTCTTAGACATTTAAACACTACAATGTACCCACAGGCAATAAATATCTGTTAGATTACCAACCTTCTATAACCTTAACTAGAACATCAGAATTTCAGTCCAGCATGTTAATGCATTAGGTTGGAAATCAATAAACAGTGAGTGCTCCAGCACATGCAATTTGCCTTGAAGATTGCAAGCTTTGATGCAAAATGACATCAATCTTTATCAGTCATGGAGTTACGCTACCTGTTATCTCAGTGCATGTGTACAGAGTGTACTACTGTGTGGACATACGTGCATGACGAAGTAAGTGCCCTCTGTGTATTTTCATATCAAGTTACAGCATGTATGAAAGTGTAAATGAAACCATGAATCTGTACATGTTCATTGATTAGCCAGAAGCATTCTAAGGCATCTCCTATACAGCCAGACTGTAGTATGATGCAATGTTGCATGATACCGTGCCTCAGCATTTTATTACCAGCGCTGGCTCATCTGATGCAACTACAGGGCTAGTGACATCTGTTTATTAACAGTAATCTTAAAATCAGTAATGCAGTTTATGTGTGTTTGGCTTACTGTTTATAAGTAACTGTCAGTAGACTTTAATAATTAAATTATTACTTCATTTATTTTTGGCAGTAAAGTAAATTATTAAAAAATCAATGAGTACTGATACATTTACAGATAACACTGGTACTTATACATTAAAAGACATGAAACATTCACATTTAAATTGTATATGCAGTGAAATCAATCCAGTCAAGACCCTGACCTCAATAAAGTGGTTGTTAACCCACACACAAATATACATATCTTATTATTAATAAGCGGCCTGTTACTTGTCGTTCTATGTATCAATGATTAAAAACACCAAAATGCACATTAAATTCATCTTATGAGTTATATTCATAAAGTAATCAAAATAATTTTAGAAATTTCTCGATGCCAATAAATAAGCTCATAATTCTTATTATGAGGGACAGTGTAGCCTAGTGGGTAGAGTGTTGGGCTGGGAACCCAAAGGTTGGGGGTTCAAATCCAGGCTCTGCTACACTCCGCTACACTGCTGGGTCCTTGAGCAAGACCCTTAACCCCGTCTGCTCATTGTAAGTCACTTTGGATAAAAGCGTCGGCTAAATGCAATGTTATGTTATTAAAATAGGAATTTTATTTATGCGAATCTTTTCGCCTGCTCCTGTTAAAGAGCCTAGCTATTGATTTCCTTTTGCAATCTTCCTATTTATGCTGGCTTTTGAATGTGCAATGTACTGGTTTTGTGCATCCAAGAAGCTCAAATAGTGTCCAGCCGATCGGTGGAAACAATACATTTCATCTCGGTGGTGGAGAGCTAATGGAAAATCCCACTACTTTACCTGGATCTTATTATCTAATAATAGGATTAATAGGAATAAGAGATATATGTTTTAAATACACATTGTGTAAATTTTTTTACTATTAAACAACAATACGAACTACTGTTGTTTCACTTTTACATATTTTTTGTTTAGCAACTCACGTAAAGATTTGAGAGACAGTCAAAACAACTTTCAAGATCTGAAACTAAAACAAAACCAACTTTTTGAAATATTAAAATGAATGCCTTGTCAGAGTTATGAACTCTTCACCAAGGGTGTCAACAAAACACATACAGTAACAGTTAGTGTTTTTGTCTTGTGACCGTTTAAATTAAGCACACATTATGGTCTAGTGTAACTTGACTAATGTATGTGTCAGTCCTACACAATTCAAGTTTGCTCCGGTTTTAGATTTATTTTTATTTCAGAATTTAGAGGGTGTACAAGTGGGGCTGGACAAAATGTTCTCAGAGTGGTTAGCACAAACATCACAGCACTGATTAACTGCAGCTATCTGATTTAGTTTTATTATATCATATTAGATTTTATTGGGTCTGCAGATTGTCTAGAGTTTGTGTCTCTTTAAAGTGACATTTAGGTAGTAGGTCAGAGAAACATATAGACAGTAGGAGTCATTTCTATACATTGTAGAGTGAGAAACACCTCTTTATGGAACAGAATGTGCTGTACAGTCAGTTCCTCACTCTCACTGGCCCTTTCATTCATTCAGATGCAAAACATCAGGCAGGACACTTTGTCCCACAAGTTTTACAGAGCTGGTTCAGACAACACAGTGTAAACAACCGTAGTTAGCAATTATTCTGCCTGCTATCAACAGCAGCCTCACCACATTATTAAATTAAGAAACTTATAGTTTAACACAGTTATTAAGAAGTGTAAACTTTTTACAAACTGACGTGTTTTATATGATTGTTGTGCGGAGTTTAGTATCGTCTGCTTTAACTTCTAGTTAAAATATATACTTTAGGACCAGGAATGTGGGGTTAGTTACTCTTTCTGTGCACCCCCTCCTTTAACTTCTCCTGTTTCTATAGGTCCTGTAGCAGCTACACTCTCTCTCGGCACTTTTGGGGGAGGAAAAGCCCACAGACCACAGCAGTAAAATTAGAAGCGACTGCAGGAGTGTGGAACAAAGCCAAGCCTTTCTGCACACAAAAAGAACAAACAACTGGTTTAGTTTTTAAAGAGTGCTGGTACATGCAATGCTTTTGTAACTGGAAATGTAAAGACTATGTAGTTAAAACAAAGGTTAAATGTTTATGTGTTCCATTATTTTTTTTGCCTGCATAACTTTGTTAACTTTGATATCTTACTTTTATAAGCAAATTCGAATGCAAAACTTGCAATCATATATTGACACCTTCTTAATAGTTGCTAAACTCATTAGTTTTTTCCAATAAACATAATACTTAAACATTTATTGATAATTTCACTCAACAAAGGCTTCACTGTAAGGTCCCATAGTATAGTAACAAAGGATGGTTATTAGCATGTATAGTAACAACATAATAATAATGTGTGTAGATTGTGACAACCAATATTTACTTCATTTGTAATATTTTTTGCCTTGCTTTTATTAATATGAAGTATTTATATTATAGTAAAAATCTAATCACTACTTCAGTCAAGGTAGCCGTCATCTTGTAAAGCTGGTAAAACTGACCATGTCATACTCATGACATCAGTCTAAAATGGTAGAATCGAATGTTCTGATCAACTAAGGGTGGAGATGATTTTTCCACAGGTTGCCAGCATCACGAGGTGATTAAGTCAATTCCAGTTATTTTCGGGTGGTGAAGGTATAAACATTGAGAATTTAGAAATTCAAAATTTCTCATGACATTTGATATAAACTTACTGTACTGATGAACCTTGTGTAATGAATACCATGTTTCCTGCTATGGGTGTAACTAAAAGAACACAATGATTTTTTTTTACATGTTCAGTATGATTTAAGTATTTAAAACGATCATTTACATCCATGTGGACCCGGATCGAGCAGCAGGATCTTCCACTAGCACATAAGCACAGCTAGTCGGTCAGCTAGACCACCGTGTCCACCAAGATGCACAAATCAGTGCACTGTAGCCCCAGATAAATAAAGCAGGTTGTCAGTGTAAAAAATTATGCCAAAGCAACAATGCTATAAAACAATACGTTAATAGAAACTAAACAAGAATCTACGATTTGTTGATTTTTCCTTTAAGCTTTATTTAAACTTATTTAAAAATGTAAAAATCATTTAAACAGACTCGTTTGAATTTTAAATACAATACTGCAATAAAAACACTGAGGTGTGGCAAGTAAAGCGTTACAGATTCCACATTTTGGCACATTTTATCTGATTAGATGAGTTCAAGCCAGTCTATATCGTTTCTAATTGATATGTGGCTTTAGTCTCGAACGGTAGAATAAAAATGTATATGTAAACTCAGTACTCACTCATTTGTGGTGAGTACTGACAATGTTTTTCCAAAATATTTCTAAATCAATAGTTATAGCAAAAAGTGTTTTAATACAGTGTCAAATATATAAATTATAATCACAGAATGTAAAATTCATGCTTGCGATATGCCAAAAATATCACGTTCTTTTGTTTGCAGTGATAAGCAACAAATTAATTCATTTATTTAGTATATTTACATTTAGAAAACCAAGTTAAACTGATTTGAAATTAAATGCTCAATGAACCTCTGTTAAGATTGTAACCTACTCAGCACACTCACATTCACCTTGTGTAATAAAGAAAATACATTTATAAATATATCTGTGAAGTATTAATAGTATTAATTCAATGTAAACGATCAGAAGTCACAACAATGTAAGCTATGAAGTTGTGAAACCCAGCAGCTGTTCAATTGGCTTGTATTTCCACTCATCTGCCTCCAGTTCCTCCACCAGACTGGCTAACTTCTCCATACGAGAAACCTGTTGATCTAAAACAACAGAGAACATTTTACATACTTGACACCAAAAATATTATTGCTTAAAATCTATTTGAAACTGCCTCATTTCCATGTCATATCACCATTTTAGTTTGGTCAGGATAGTGATAAACTATTAACTTCTATTACCTATTAATTTTTTTTTCGAATGTAAAAAAATGGACTTACCGTGCTTCACCTGTTTTAGAGTTGATGCCACTTGATAACTGAACACGGACTCACAAAGAAATCTGTCTGAGCCATCTAAAAAAAAAGAGCAAAACTGTGATTTACTTGAGTGCCTGAAAAAATTGTTTTGTGACAAACTATTTTGTGTACTGGAATCAGACGGATGTAACACACACGGTTCTTGTTCTCATGCAACAATCCTTTACTGAATGCAAATTAGTGCCGTCAGTGATTAACGTTTGATTTAACATCTCAAACACAACACTCACCTCAAGGCTTGAACATGCCGGTTTGTCTAGTTTTGCAGCCCTCTGCTGACCTTATTACTTTGAAAAGTATTTATGCCTTTATGGAGTAATAAACATTTGAAGTAAAATACCTTCCATCATCTCTCCAGCTCCTTTAGGATATGTGTAGAGGACTTTTCTAGGTGGAATGAGTTCTGACGCGCTGAAGCCAGATCCAGTGACGGAGCTCCCACTAACACCTCCAGCAGAGGAGGAGGATGAAGAAGCTGCTGCCATTTGGCTTTCAGTGTTGGTAGTTCTGTGGGGAAATATCACCAGAGTACATAAATACAACTATCAAATAATTTACAAGTTATGCTTAGAAAGATTTCATAAAAGTCCTCAGCTTTTACAAATACTTAAAATAAACACCTAAACATCACACCCGGTGAGGTTTAATATCTTCATTAGCATTAATATATTATTAAATATATTTTGAATGTGTAGACACACACACACACAAGCATGCATGCACACACACACACACACACACACACACACACACACAAGCATGCATGCACACACACACACACGCACACGCACACACACGCACGCACGCATATA
>JAOTRQ010000034.1:1625626-1641791 GCA_028565875.1 Hoplisoma paleatum
CAGAAAGTCCCCAGCCCGACCCGGGGATCGAACCCGGGACTTCTTGCTGTGAGGCGACAGTGTTGAACCACTCAGCCACCGTGCCACCGATATATATATATATGTTGTATATTTTATTTGTAGGAATGAGGTGGACTGCAGAGTGAAAGCAAATCAGTCAACAAGTGAGGTTGTGAAGTCCATCGTTTCATGTGGCTTCCCATAAAGTTTGCAGAGAAAATACTAACGGCAAAGCAAAGCCAAGAGAATAATAACAATAATAATTAAAAAAATTAAATAATTGTAGGATCAAGAATATAAAACATATTCTTTTTAACACGTGTTTGTGTTTTATAGTTTAAATGTCTTAAGTATCCATCAAGGTGGGTTCAAGGACGTGACTGCATCTGAGCATCACCATTTGGAATTCCTTCGGCTTAAACCAGCACTGACATTATATCAATAATACATTTCGTTTATTGTAACCTCGTAGTTTATTGCAGTATTATATAGAATATTTGTGAAATATATAATTACCAGCATTTACAGAAAAGCTTCGTCAGCATCCATGCAAAGTCTCACTGGGGTTACAGATTGAATTCTCAACACCAGGTGAACAGATACGGGCTAAATACGGGGACACACTTTCTGTGCTTCAGGGCACGTCTGAATGTCTAGACTTAAACCACTATTTAACATTGTGGATAAGCCTGAAGATGGCACCCGATATTCAATACTAACTCGAGAGTTTCTGCGTCATAAACGATTGGATAAAATGTCAAAATCCAGATGTAATTGCTGCCAAAGGGGCTTCTACAAAATATTGCCATCATATGTCCTTCAGTTGCAAAACTAAAAAGAAAAAAAAGAACATTCATAGTCAACTAATAAGAACTATTTACAAAGTTAAATATTATTCGTTTCATGGGAGATGCACATCATCAGCGTGACAATGTTCTTTTGTTATGTTTTGTTTGCTCAGTGATTCAGAAATGATGCAGTTGCTGACGATTTGCTTTCTTCATGCTCCTCAAAATGCCTCAATGGCTTAGTCAAATCACCTGACCATGAGCCTATTAGAACGTATGGAGGACTTTTATCTTCCAAGAAATCTGCGAAAATGGTTAAAACGAGGACTAACGAGGTAGATGAGAGCGTTTCGACGAGCACAAGGAAAAATTTACACACAATGAATCAAACATGACGTCACGTTTGGCAGAAATAACACGAACGTTTATCTTCTCTGTTCACGATTTCGGGCTCTGGATTTACCATGTGGTTTAAAAGTACTGAATACATTCTCAATCTTAACATTTGTACCCCGTCAGTGATCAAATGATAATTAAAGAGTTATTATGAATGTTGAACTAGTTCATCAATGATTCGTTTAATATTTATCCGTTGCATTTAACCCAATTCGTACAGTCAATGACACATTTGCACACGCCAGCGGCAGTTACTTGGCTTACTGCTTAAGGTACTGGGTTAGAGCCGGGTTCGACCAACCACCACTACGACCAAGTCGCCACTGTTGGGCCCTTGAGCAAGGCCCTTAACCCTTACATACTGAAAATGTTCTGATTATTACAGTTACAAAGAAGTCGTTATGGATACTGGAAGTGAACACACACTAGGGGGCTGCAGTGATTACATGTGCCTGGCGCCCTGGGCAACCCTATTCTAGCCACGACACCCGGGGAGCCGTTAGCGGGTTCGGTGCCTTGGGCTCTTCAGTTGTGGTCTGCTGACACTCGGAATGGAACCGGCAACCTTCCGATCACAGGTTCAGAACTGAACTTCATTGAGCTTGTTTATTGTAAATGTGAACTGGAACCACTTGATTTGTTATTATTATTTATGTTAACACCAGTTTATTACCGCTATACTTAGTTATGCTTTACCACTGCGTAATGATAATACGATTCTTATACGGATAAAGTGAAATGGATGCAAACATCAGATGTAGTTGATGCACCGAATTAGTTCAATAATAAAACAAGGACAAATGTGTTCCTACAAACAAAAGCAGTTGCACTCAGCACTAAAACTCTCCCTTCACCTTTTAGAGATGAGCGATAGGGCTTTTTGCCCAGGGCTGGCTTTCAAGAGTCCCTGAACCTGCGCCAATCAATTGCATATTGATGAACTGATGTGAATTCATGTGTGTACCCATAAACCTCTTTTGGCACAGACCTAAAGACTGATCTCGATGACTATTACACCTCCCACCGGCTCAGCCGCTAAACCTTCGGACCAAAGTCTGGCGGCAGACATTCGGTCTTGAAGGTTCGTGACAAAAATAAATAAATAAATAAATAAAAAATGTCCCAGTAAAGCAGAGGACTCTGCTGGATGGAATATGAAAATCCCGGGTGACTGTGACTAACCGATTTCAGAGCAGCTGGGTAACACAAGATTAATCTATGTAATTATAATAGCTCATCTCCCAAGGAGAAATTTGCTCATTGCATGCAGGGAATATTTGCAGAGGGTGCAACCCATTTGGAAGGCTCCGGATACCTCGGTGAGCTTGGTGATGCTATAACAACAAAACACACAAAACAGATTTTGATGATTCTCCAAATTTGCAATTAACTTAAAACACGTTGCCAACTGTGTAAGAACAGACGGGCCTTTTCCCTTCCTGTGACTGTGCTGGTACTTAAGATAACGTCTTTATTTAAAAGAAAATGAATAAATAATTCTGTTCCTATTCAGCTAATACACACTTTATGTTAAAAGACGTTTTTGTTTTTGTTTTTCCGGCCACAATCGTATCAAAATCCCCAAAGAGCCGCGCGGTGTTGATATTTCGCATCTGTGGTGTGATATCTCCTCAAACCAAATAACCCAGTGATACCAGCCGAGACCGTCGTCTCCCTGACCATCTGTTCCATCCAGCCGAACCTCACCTGATGGAAAACACGTCTGGGTTTCGGTCACAATTGCCTTTTTGATTCCTTTGTTCTTCATTTGCATCTGAAACGGACGATCCAGGGTTTCGTATTAATGCGTTAGTGCAGTGCACGTGAAGTTCGTAAACAAACCACGCAAATGCATTTAATGATCCATCATCCACGATGCAGTTTATTTCGTTTAGTGTCCGGTGTCACCTGTAATCAAAAGTTTATTTGTCATTACACATATACAGATGTAGAGTACAATGAAATGTTTCTCTTCGCATATCCCAACTTGTCTGGAAGTTGGGGGTCAGAGCCAACATACGGCGCCCCTGGAGCAGACAGGGTTAAGGGTCTTGCTCAAGGACCCAGCAGTGTAGCGGAGTGTAGTAGAGCCTGGATTTGAACCCCAACCTTTGGGTTCCCCAACGCTCTACCCACTAGGCTACACTGTCCCCACTGTTTTCTTACCAGACTATGACAAGTGTAATCTAATGCACATGCACATACCATATTATTAACCATCATTCAATCTTATTAAACAGTGTTAACCATCTTATTAGAGCACACTATTAACTGTACATGTTGTGTTTAAATAATTTTATTTCGAAACAGTATACACATGCATTTAAAAAAGTCATAGGTTTTCACTTTTTATTCAGATAATTTTGCCATTTTTATTAAGTTTCCCTATGTTATCCTGCAGGTAATGATATAAACATTATGCTTAAACAATTACAGATGCTTTATATAATTATTTAATTACATACCTGTTTAAAAGTAGTGTTATAACATTCTGATACTGTTACTATATCAGTTGGTTAATTCTTAAACACTAAGGGTGTAGGTACAGTATATTGTGTTTGTTATTGTACGATCAGATAGTGAAAGAAAAAGGCGGACTATTTAAACCAAAACAGCACATTGTTACAAACTTATTCTTAAAGCAATGGAAAATCAGTGAGTAGAAAAAAGAAACGACAAGTATCTAATGGACAGCTACTGAGAGTCAGTAGCCTTTGTCAAAGGCATCTCACTGGAAAAGTGCTTCAAGCCGAACTAGCTGAACTTTGTATTCCTCAGCTGTAAGTAAAGACCTTGATCTTTTGGAATGATTGATCAAGTGGTATTAAAAAACTAGAGTTAAGATGACATGATGGCTCCAAGCAGTTCTGTCATAGGACAATGCATTTTATTTTTTGGAATGTTTTTGTACCATTAAGTTGGCATTGCTTCTCAGTATACTACCAACTGTCAAATTTAGAGCAGTGGAAGTCTAAGTCTCCTGAATACTCAGGACATTAACATATTTCAGAATAAAACAAATTCTATAATTACATTAGTTGTCTACATAGCAGTTATCTTTCGATTAATTCTGTTCCCACAACCATATACTGTTTTAATGCCAAAAGCAAAAATGGTTTGGTTAAATGCATAGTCACTCATGCACCGCTCCGTTCCCATTATCATCACATAAATCTTCTTTCAGACATGATTGAATACTAGTCTTAAATACTACCACTTAAATAGGACTTATGTGGTTCTATCATGCGTAGATATTAAAACAATCAGATTTATTGGTGAGAATGAGTTAAATCACTGCCCTATTGCCCAGCATGTGTCAATACACATTTATGTATGTGTTTATGCATAGGTAATACTTGTAGGAACAGTTGATGTAGGATAAAATAATATACATTAAATTGTATTATTGGTGGAATAATTCTGCCTTTACGTTTAGAATTCTGTGGAAGGTTTCTGTCGCTTTGCAAAAAGTGATGTCCATAAAAATAGTTTGGTTACCTTAATGCCTGAACTTGTAGGTACCTACATGCTTATAGTTTTTCTTTATAAAGCAATGCCTAAATAAAAATAATAGATTTGTAATTCATTACTTTATGCCTTGCCTGTTAAATGTATGCATTGTTTACAGAATGTGGCAACTTGCTTTACAACCACCTTATCCCCCATATCTGGTTCACCTCTATTCTGTAGGACCAAAAAAGAAGTAACCTGATTTCTCTCAGGCTACTTGAGCTTTAGAAGGTTAAATTGCTTGATTACTTCCTATGCTTGATTGATCAGTGAGGACTGAGTTGATGGTGTTGCTAGGCAATCATTTTCCAAGCCTTTAGCACTCTGGTTATCAGAAAACCCAGGCTTTTTATTTTATAACAAGCTTTGAAATTAGTTGTGATTAATTAGAGATGAGAAGTTATAGCTTCTTAAAGTCACACTCAATATGTTCAAATGCACCTATCTGTCTGACCTCATGAGTTTTTGGCGGCTTATTTATAAACCATTTGTTAATATAAAGTCGTCCCCCATTATTTTAGGAAGGCTATTTTGTAGAATTTTAATTATTTTAAAAAATTGCTAGTCAAAAGAGCATTTCTTATATCAGATTTTAGAGATGTAATCCTGCCTTGTTTTCACTCATATCATTAGAAAGGTGTTAAATAGGGTGGAGGTCAGGCCACAGTTCATGACCTCATGGACTTAGAGGTACAGTCATACTGAACTATTGGACGCTTGGTTGATGTTTTTTTTCATATAGCATCTACTCCTCTAGGATAAGATACTTCCATGCTAAAGAATAAATATGCTGCAATAAACAAGTTTAAGCTACTACTTTTTTTCCTCTTTTTATCTTTGCTAGTGTTTGTGGTGTGTAAACTGGGAAATGACTCTCAGAAGGCTGTACGGATTCTGGAAAAGATGTCTGGAAGTGACCTTGATAACATCACTGTAAAAGACATCACTGGAGGCCTCATGGCATGGGCTAATAAGATCGATCCCAACTTTCCACAATATTAATTTTCTTGTAGTGTGTATGTTAAATAATAATATTTTTATTGTAATATTAATATTAGTTTTGTTACAATTGCACTCGGATCAATAAAGTAAAATTTCTGATTCTGATTACTGAGTGTATAAATATTTTGCTTAATTATTGATGTAACGTTACTATGTTATGGGAAATGTTTTTTTTTGTTTTCCTTTTTTTTCCATACCGAACATTGCACGCTGTATATTGTGGATTTCTGTGCTGTTTATTTCTGGTGTTGGATTTTGAGATACAAAAGTGGGTGACATGGTGGTTTAGTGACTAGCACTGTAGCCTCACGCCAAAAAGTCACAGGTTCAGGCAATCCGTTTTTTTTTTTTGCATGATGTTCTCCTTATGTCAGTGTGAAGTTACTCCGGTTACATACAGTTAGGCTCATTTAATATACTAAAGATGTCCTGTGTGTGTATAACCTGCAACGGACTGGACTGTGCGTAAAACCTAGATTGAGGGATAGATGGAAATACTGGAGATCTAAGATCTGAGGAAGCCTCATGTAAATACTTAAAACGATAGTGAAATGATTTTGCCTCGAATCAATTCCTCGGACTTGGGTCATTTAACAAAAACATATTCATATGCGAATGGGAGAGTAAGTATAAACTTGCAGCTAGAGGTCGCAAATGCGCTCAATCTTTATCAACATAACGGAAACGCTTAGCGGCGTGCAAACGCATGAAAAAAGCCAGAAAATCACCCTGGATTTAGCGCACTGTAGCGTAGTCGCTTTCAGCTTATACTGCCACATTTGATTTGACGAAGTTTCAAAACAACAGCTGTAAGTTTGTTGGATGGAGAAAGAAGCTGCAGTTGGAACCCCACACGCAAGAAGAAGGAGCTTTTCTCTAGCACGAGATAAAACTATCAGAAGTTGGTGAAGGCTGATCTGTACGTACGTCTGCTCTCCAGTGGTTAGTGAAACAGCGGATTCATCCCGATTTGTGTGTTCGGTGCTTTTCGCTTTGTGAATACACCTCAGGTAACGTTGGGATGTTTTATTTACACGCTTTCTTGACCGTGAGTATGCGCATATTCGTGGCTGGATCGAACCGTGTGTATTAAACGCAGTGTTTAGTGAGCGGGAACAAAGGTATCGTACAAGTTGTTTTGCTGGCAGATGTGGTTGTGTGCCAGCTCTACGATCAAAGGGGGAGGATCCTCTCCAGATGTGGAATAGTCGAGTTTCCAGATGTTGCTTGTGGGGAGCAACTGCTATTATAAAGCGTCATTGATAGATGGGTGTAGGTGATGAAAATGATAAACAGATGGATTACTGTCGATGCTGCGTGAGACTGAATTGCTCAAATATATATTGTTGATGTACAGTCATGTGTAATATGTTTGAACAGCCCTGGTTTGTTTTAAGGATACCAATCAATCAATCAAATTAGAAAAGAAAAATGTAATTGAGCAAATTAGACTAAACATTTTAGGGTTCACATTTCATGGTCTGAAATTACTTTTAATGTTAAACGGTGTCTTAAACGTTACCTTTAGTTCAATTATCTTTATGGCTTAGTATAAAAGTTACTGTCATGGCTTTTTTTTAATTACAATGCTTTTAAATTAGAATGCTTTTAGTGGATAGTATGCACCATAATAAAATGTATTCTAAGCTTGGTGTCTAAAACATTCCAGAAGGTTAGGCACAGGGGAATTTATATAATAATAATAATAATAATAATAATAATATTATTATATAGATATTTAATAATATACTGCTGGATAATTGAAGCTAGGTCAAGGTTCATGTTAATATGTTTTAAATAACCGAAAATATATTCTGTATGAAAGCCAAGATAAGCACTAATATCCTGGGTTGATCAATAAATCATTAGGACCATAAAAGTTGGGGAAAACATTTATATAATATATCATTTATGTTAATATAAACAATATTCACTCAGGTTAAATCACTTTTAAGTTTAATTTTTCTTTTCTTTTCAGCACCAAAAGCAAAAATGGGATTTAAACACAATGACCAATAGTGAATGCAGAATGTGCACTCTGACATGACTCAAACTCGAATACAGCTAGATGATTCACTCATCATTTTAACATGTATATTGTGGAGGACCACAGGTACTAAAGTTTGCAGCAAGAGCTGGATTACACCTGTGTTTACTCTGAGAAAATCCAAAACCCATTCCATGTATTTCAAAGCTTCAACAAAAGCTACGCAAGCAATGGCAGTCTGATGTACTGCATTAAGTTCAGATGTCTACATAAAGTGCTTCTGAACAGGCTTGGCGGTATTAAGCCACAAGAGATCCCTTGTCCCTTTGGTTTCACTTAGCACTCATTTCAGTGGTAGGAGGAAAGCCAATGTCTGCCTGCAGCAGCACTACTCCAGCTTTGCCTAAAGCCTACCTTCCTTCTCTGCTTTCGTCTGCACCCCCAACCCCTTCCCCAAGTCCCCATTTGGGCATCTACAGCCGTCTTTCCAATGGCAGTCACTGTGCTCCAAGCCCTACACTCTCCAGGACATCACTCCAAGGGTTCTCCTTTCTCCTGCAGATTGGGCTTACCAGGGAGACTGTTAGCCTGGAGCCACAGGATCTGTCAATCAACAATGTAAAAGACCTGGTCTGGTCCATCGTCGATCAAAAGGTACTAATTAATATTTCTAAAACATGCTTATGATGTCATTCAAAAGGCAGATTATAGACAAAACTATACGGGTGTAATAAATAGTAAAGTAGGAGGTGAAGCCGCTGAAGCAAAAATGCAGTATGAATAGTAGATCAGCTTTTATTTAACGTCATGGCACTATACAGTTTTGGAAATTGCTGTATGGGAAAGGTACTTTTTAAATTAAGCAATTTGTATAAGTTTTCCCTTTTTGTATAACCAAAATTATTTTTTTCCACATGATAGTAACCAAATTCTAAATATAAAATACAAATATTGCTTCACTTTTAATGGTAAACACTTGGAAAGCTGAGAATTGGCATAAGAAGCTTTTGATCATAAGAATAATGGCATAAGAAGTCTACAGATCATCTGTAGACTTACCATGAACTGTAGGTATGGATCCCTCATACAGTACAATATTGCTTTTAGGCGCTCAGTGATGGTGTAATGTGCACACATACTAGAGAACCCACACAGTTTTGTGCTTTGTTACTGGTCAAATGTGTTAGAAGGTTTTTTAAGCTAATAACAGATTACTTTATGTGGGACTTTCCTTTGTTTGTAAATATTATCCACGTGAATTAATCCACATTGTATGAACCATAAGCAGACCAAAGCTGTAAATCCTCTAGTACTCTACTGAGTCTGGTTCACCTGGAGTTTTCTAAGTGATGGGTAGTGCCGGTGTTTTTATAAAGTAGTTAAGACAAGACGGCTGTTTTTCCAGACACCAAACTATTTTTAGTAATTTATGAAAAACTGATGGATAACTTGTATTCAAACTGTGTTCACATGAGCAGTAGAGACCCACATGGAAATATAAAAACATACAAAAAGCGCATTTTACATAATAGGTCTCTTTTAATTGTAATAATATTATAAATATTAAGAAAAAATGACAAATAATGTATTCCCAAAAGCCTCAAGCTTTTCTCCAAAGGGTTTGGCATTAAAACATAAAAAACACATAGTAAAAATTCATTTTAAATAATCAGATATAATATTTTATCGATAATAGCGGCTGTGCTACTGACCTTGCAAACTAGGTTACAATGGGAAAATTATTTGGTCAGTCACCAATTGTACGATTTTTCCCTGGCAGCTCTGAGAAATGTATTAGTGAACCAGAATGACGGGTGCAGGTGTGAGTGAGGACTGAATCCTTACTTAAAATGGAAAAGATTAGACTGGGATTAAAAATAAACAATATCTATTGTATTAATGTAGTATACTTTTGGTTATAAAAGTATACTTTTATATACTTGGCAGTGGGGAATAATAGCAATTTATATATTGGCAGTGGGGAATAATAGCAATTAAAAGTTTACAACCATGTTCTAGATCACTGGTCACCAACCTTTTTGAAACTGAGAGCTACTTTTTGGGTACCAACTAATGCGAAGGGTTACCAGTTTTATACACACTTGTGGAATCACAAATTTATAACCTTTAATTACATGTTACTATTAATAATTAATAATATTCATCTATGTGAAGATGCTGATCATGTAAATAATTTCTCACAATACTTTAACAAGGTAGCAGACAAATAAATATCAATATGCAAAATATGCAGCTATTTTTAGAACAGGCCTGCGGACGACTCATGAGGTCCTTTTGGGCGACCTGTGACCTGCAGGCACCACGTTGGTGACCCCTGTTCTAGTTTATATTCCACAGTATTTGTGGTCTAAAAGATTCTCAAACTCATAAATAAAAATGCAGACAATACTTGCAAAATCTTAATTTAATAATAATCTAAAAACAACCGTAAATAAATAAGATACACTATATGCTGCATTTCGGTTATGATGATGTTTTGCCTTTTATTTATTTCCACAAAAATGGTATTTCTAACGATGTTTTGTTTATTAATGCACTACTTTTTAATCCACATTTTCAACTGAGCCTAATTTGACCACTTGAGCAATAGTGGCAGCGCCCTCTGCTGTTTACCATGAGAATCGATTCATGAAAACCCATTTGAATGAATAAATTCTAAACAGACTCCAGTTTTAGTAGCTCAATATGACTCATGACTCTAGCTGAATGATTACTAACTTGACTCCTGACTCGTAATTACAGAATCCTGACTTGACTCAGAGTCCAATTTAATGGCTCCCGACTTGAATTGGACTTTTGCATTCTGACTTGACTCATTACTCTAGCTTAACGACTCACAACTTGATTTGGACTCTTGTCTACAGGCGCTCGACTTGACTTAAGACTCTAGCTTAATGATTCCCAACTTGACCCATGACTGTTATTTACAGATTTACCGACTGGACTTGGATTCTTGGACTTGGACTTGCAACTTGACTAATGACTCTTGGCTACAGATTTGCAATTGACTCATGACTCTTGTCTACAGACTCCCAACTTGACTCATCAATCTAGCTAATGACTCACAACTTTATTAGGACTTTTGTCTACAGACGTTCACCTTGACTAATAACTCTACCTTAATGGCTCTTGACTTGACTCATGACTCTTGTCTACAGACTCATAACTTGACTCATGAGTCGACTCTACTTATACATGATACACTGCATATATCGACTCACCAGTCACAGTGACCGTCACCATCACTGGTGTTGACGTCTTCTCCGCCGCCTGGTACCACTCCCCGGTGCCGTCTTTGATCCAGGCCCTGACTCGACACGAGTGAAGTCCCGCGTCGGCTGCCTCGATGTGCCGGACCTCGAGTCTGAAGTCTCCTACTCCGGCCCGGCTCAGGTGATACGACTCCGAGGCGCCAGACTCCACGCCGTCCCTGTCCAGGTGAGTGAGGACCTGGGTGTGGTTCAGCAGCCACATCACCTCCAGGCCCGGGGTCGGTCGGTCCCCCGCCGAGACCAAGCAGGTCAGGTTGAGGGTGTCTCCGACGGCGACCGTCGAGGACTCCGGTACTTTAACGGTGAGAGATGTGGCTGAAATGGAACGATATAAACAGATGATAAACAGAGTCAGTTTGGTTCTTGTCTAGTTCGGATAAAGATTCGTGACTTGACTCAGACTCTCTGTGTTTAAATGTTAGCATAAACTAGCCTGCACGCCGTTGCTGTTGACTAGTTTTAATAAGCGAGTGTGTGCACAGCTGTGATTCAACGCTGTGTGTCAAGTCCACACGGTAACCCAGGAACATCCTCGGTAACGAATGTTCTAACCGTCAGATGCTGATGCTAAAGAATGCTAACAGTGCGATATGCTAGCAACAGTGTTAGCGAGCTGTCTTTAAGTCCAATTTCCTGAACTGGGTCATACTTCCCAATGGGAGAGGGGGCAAAAAAAGTGGAATGTGCTATCCAAGTCAATTCACGAGTCGGACTACAGTCCGAGATAAGTCATGTGACTTTAAGCTTGAGTCCAATTGAACAAAAAAGTCAAGTCATGCATCTTTTAGACTCGAGTCTTTAGGCTGGAGTCTGAGTCAAGTCACGAATCTTTAAACTAGAGTTCGAGTCTAGTCGTGTCTTTAGGCTGGAGTACGAGTCAAGTCACGAATCTTTAAACCACAGTCTTAAACAAGTCTTGAGTCTTTAAACTAGAGTCTAAGTAAAGTCATGAGACTTTAGGCTGGAGTGAAGGATGTGGAAATTTGTGTCCAGTGGAATGCAAAGTAAAAGTTTGTATACATTTATTATTTATTTATTTTCGATTTACTAACTTATTTATTATCAATTTAAGATTATTAAAATCTTTTCCTTTTTTGATTAGCTTGTTATATATTTCTTAATATTTGTATGAATTCTTTTTTAAAAGCTTTTTTTTACCCGTCGGGACAACGGTCACCTCCCCCAGGACCGCAGTCTTTTCCTGTATCCTGTTCCAGCGGCTGCGCTCCGAGGTCCAGCGCTTGGCGGTGCAGACATATACGCCCCCGTCCCCCAGCTCTACCCCAGTCAACTCCAGCGCGAAGGAGCCATTGGTCTCCGGGCGCAGCAGCATCCCGCCGGCGGCATAGCGTCCGGCGTATCCCTCACCCACATCTACGCCCAGGTCAGGGCCCAAGGTCAGAAGGTGGCGCTCCGAGCCCTCCTGGTTCTGTCTGACGGACCAGGTGAGCGACAGGTAGACACCATCCGTCATGTCGGAGGATACCAAACAACGCAGGGTAACGGGTCGCCCCTCGTGGACCGACGACGCCGGAGCCACAGGCGCCACCAGCAGGGTGTTCGGGATTACTGCAGGAAAACAAGAAGAGAGGAAACTGAGGGAGTTTTATTTTAGGAACAGGTGTGGTGATGTGGTGACACATTTACTGGAGTGGTCAGCGCGCGCGCGTGCGCGCACACACACACACACACACACACACACACACACACTCAATCTGACAATGGGTGTCTTTTTTTTTTTTTACATGTCATGCACTAAAATTATTTTTATTCATTGGAAAAATATTTTATGTGTTTTTTTTCATTGAAGCAACAATTTATAGTTTAAAAGCAAGTATTTATTTACGTTTTAGTTGTTTTATTTATTTATTTATTTTCAGTCACTTATCGTTACTTAAATTAAATCATATCATATTCAATTAATGACCTTTTATTTATTGTATTATGATCTCTGTAGGTTTGCCAGCGCTTAATCAGATTCAGGCTCATGGTGGGACACACTCTGGACCGGCTAATAAAAAAACACTAAAGGCCTGAACAGGTTTCCAGTGTGTTACAGGGTTCGGAGACGATTTAATTATCTGAAATTAACAAAACTGCATGTCTTTGGACTGGGAAATTTCTGTTTACTGGCCACGGCGGTTGAAGTACGTTCTTGGTTCTTGGAGCTGAGCAGGTGGAGAGTCGGAGATCATTTAGGAAAATAGAGGCGTGAGATTTGTTTGTTGTAGGAGGAGTCTAGAAGAGTCTAGAAGCCTCGTCCAGAAACACCATATTGGAAAAGCTGCTTTGATGGTCAGAAGGTCTGTCTGTAGATTCTAATAACCACTGAGCAGTTTATTGGTCACGGTAAGTGGTGGTAAAGACTAGATAAAGCATGGATGGATGGAGACGTTTGCATGGCGATGCAAAACACCCGGGACTATTTAACCCTATGTAAATAGGGTGGTTGGACAGGTAGTGTCCGAGTCTTTTACTGGTCACAGGAACTTTACAGTCGTTCTTCAATTCAAGATCAAATTGAACACAAGAACTATTCTAAGCTAATCACGTCAACAGATCAATTAGAGTTGTAACAAAGATATATTGGCTTTAAACTGCAGGGGGCGATTTTTTGGCAGCTATCTCAGAAATAAGCTGAAAAAAAATTGAAACTTAGAGATGTAGCGATCGTCTCTACCCACGATGTTGAGTCATTAAGTACACAATGATTCCTTTTACTAATTTTGCTAGAAAGAAAAAAATAAGGAAAATAAAGTCGTAATGAAATGTATTTATTATAAAATTGTATACTTATTATTGTGATGATCTTTTCTAAACAAATGATGAAACGTCCTTTTCATTTCTGATGAAGAACTAGAACCCACATTTGTGTTTTGCATAAAAGGTTGCCAGATTGTATTTGTTCATTCTTTGATACACATTAATTTTGGTCAAGAACAAAGACAATCTGGCAACCCAAACAGAAGATTTTTGTGGGTATTGGGTGCAGTTAAATAAAACGTGCATAAGTACAAGTACACAATTAAAAAACCTACGAGTACACACACACACACATACATACACACACACACACACACGAACAGACAGGACTGGTTACCTCTGAGCAGGACGTGGGCGCTGTAGTCGCCGCTGATAACGGAGTCGGTGCTGGGTGTGGTGCAGGTGTATGTCCCGCTGTCGTTCACTGCGACCTCTCTGATCCTCAGTTCCACCGAGCTATCGGCCAGCCGGACCGCGCCCACGTCCCCCAACGCCACCCGCTCGATCATCGAGGGGTCTGTGAAGGCCGAATCGAACGTTGACACCATGGCGACCGTCTCTGAGCCTCGTCTTGCCTTCCACTCGAACTCCTGTTCCGTGGGTCCTTCGTAGTCCGAGACCTCGCACAGCAGGGCCACCGGCTGACCCTCGACTCGGATCAGAGGGCCATCCGGGAGCGACACTCTTCGGCCATCGGTCAGACCTGAACGGAAAAGAACAGTAAACGTGTACGCAGTACTGAACACACACGCGGTGAGTGCCTTAGCCAAAGCACCTTGGGAAGTTTGATGCCTTGTTCAAGAACGCTTCAGGTGTTGCCTGTCGGCTCTAGGATTCAAACCAGCAACCCTCCGACTGTAAGCCCAAATCTTCCATAAGCAGTAATTTAGCATAAGTAATAATTTAGCTTTTTTATTAACTTGATTGAATATAAAGAAAATAATACGAATAAAGCAATAATAATTGGAATTGTAACAATTTTATTACTACTACAAAAATATATAATAACTCTACTACTACTACTAACTACAATATAATAAAAATATTCTGATAATTACTACCACTACAAAAAAATAAAATAACTGTAATAACAGTTCTAATACAAACAATTATAATACTTGGTGGTTATGACGTCATAATAACTGCACTATCACTACTATTGATAAACATATTGTACTAATCATGAACATAATTGTCCTCAACACTGTCAAAAAGTGTATGTTCTCCTCCCGTATGTGTGGGTTTCTACCAGGGTATTCCGGTTTCCTCCCACAGCCCAAAGACTTCTTCAGAAATAAAAGAAAGCTTATTGGTAAGAGAAATTTAAAAATTAAAAGATATTATAACAATTATTAGATAAAATATTATTATTTTGTTTATATATATACACACCATCCATCTAACGGGATGCACCTGTTTGACCAAAGAATCTGACCCCCTGACCAGGACCATCTGGTGGTGCAACAGAACGAATGTAACACAATAACATGACATTGATAATTAGTACAAGAAGTTGCACAGACTGTCAATGCTGGGATGGTCCTGTGAGCTTTCAGTGTGTCGGTCCCAAGCAAAAGGTGACCCAAGGTAACCCTAAAAAGGATCAAACCCTGTTGTAGAATGTACATGAAAGAAAATACCTGAGATCTCATGTCGAAGCTTGTCCTATTCTCTCTAGTACCCATATAAGCCCTCTCAGTACGCCTGATTTAATGATTTTTCCACCGGATAGTTCGGTTTCGGTACGGTTGTACTTACCTGCTATGAAGCAGATCAGCAGGACCAGGTGTTCCATGAGCTCGCGGCGCATTGATACCGAATCGGATCGAACGACTCGAGTGCGCGAAATAACGAAGTTCGGGATTGTCCAGGATCTAGATCCGAACATGTCGGTGTTATAAAGGCATCCAACATACCCACCAGACCTCTGGAAGTACAGAGACGGCACACACACACATGCGCGCGCGAACACACGCACACACTGGCTACTACTGGAAGTCGCGGAAGCTTTTCTGTCAGGTGGGGTGTGACACGCCTCACGCCCATTATGTTGCACTCACGCACTATAGCGAGCAATTAAAACACCCTAAAAACGCAAAAGGAACAACAATCTACGTTCATATTTGTCGATATTTAGCTATGTTCTATATGTTCTATTTTAGGCTAGTTCTATATTGGAAAATAAACCATAAAAAGGTCATATTAACAAGTCCAAACGGCAGACAAACTGCAACACACACACATACACAACGAGCATCTGATCAAACCTTCCAGGGCTGGACTGGTAATCTGGCGTACCGGGCATTTGCCCGGTGGGCCGACAGTTCTCAAGGGCCGATGCTGGTCCATTTTTTTTGTCTTTTTTTCTAAGAGACCGGCCCAAAATTTAGAGGACGCGGCCCATTGGCTTATCTTTAATATAGACA
>JAOTRQ010000034.1:1649993-1671603 GCA_028565875.1 Hoplisoma paleatum
AACCCAAAGGTTGGGGGTTCAAATCCAGGCTCTGCTACACTCCGCTACACTGCTGGGTCCTTGAGCGAGACCCTTAATCCTGTCTGCTCCAGGGGCGCCGTACATTGGCTGACCCTGCGCTCTGACCCCCAACTTCCAGACAAGTTTGGTTATGCGAAGAGAAACATTGTACTGTACATCTGTATATGTGTAATGACAAATAAAATTGAATTTGATTTGAATTTGATTTGATTTGATTATTATTAATCTTTGTAAATATAATACTTCTTATTTTGGGAAAGTGGGTAACATTGTCGACTCAAAAAGGTTGCTAAATGGTTCTGGGTTTGAACCCCAGTTTGGGTCCTTTTCTGTGTAAAGTATGCATGGGTTTGTCCTCCTACAGTCCAAAAACATGCTAACAGGTACACTAGTGACACTCCAATGCATAAGCCGGTGCCTTGAGACAATTTGAGAACTTGTGTATTCACTACTGCCCCCTGTGTGCTCATGTGTGCTCACTACTGATCCCTAGTTTGTATTTACTGGTGTATATAAATGTGTTTCACTGCATGGATCAGGTTAAAAGCAGAGGAATAATTCTGCTGGGTGTAAAAAGCAGAATGCTGAAAAAAATATTCTAAGAAAATAAATTCTAAAAAGAATTAATTGTTAGGGATAAATTGGGATGGCTATGTGAGGAAAGGCATCCTTCCTTCTTTGCTGTGCAGAACTGTAACAGGAGCAGCCAATCAAATAAACTCTGGATTTTGATGCAAGAAAAACGTGTATTAGATCTTTTAATAGATAAACAAATACACATGACCAGGGAATGCTTTCGTGCATTCGTTTTACATAAAGACCAACAAAAAATGCAATTTTTGATTCATGTTATAAAATAGTTTGGTCGCTTTCCATTAATTTGTTCGAGTGAACAGTTTAAGGAAATGATACACTGTTTTATAGTTTTATGGTATTCCATGCAGGTCATTTATAATAATCCCAGTACTACTCACTGGGTCTAGGACAAACAGTGAGTACAGCTCGAATGTCATGTTAAATATGACTGTATCGATCCCTGTAATGTAAATGTATCACTTTTTGAGTGCAGGATAAAATTAAAGCACAAAAGCAGAGATAAAGAAGTGCATGTCAGACACATAACGATTTTGTGTTGAGAAGGGTGGACTTCTAACAAAGTCTAGTTTAATATGGGGTGTAAACATCTTGGATCAGATCAGTCTGTCTGGTCTAATTGAGATAAGTGAGGCCGGGTCTAAATGTGTAATTAATGTAGCATAGCGAGGCAGCGTGACAGCTCAAGGTCACAGCGTTTATGATAAAAAAATGTTTTTTTACAAATATATGAGAGATCAATAATCTGATTTGTGATTGGATGGAGATAGACTGTTGAACGGTTGAAAAATGTTTGCTATCGTTTCAGCATGTCATTATTTCAGACTTTTGTAACATTTCTAAAATTATTCTACTCTAAAATTAAACTTCTCAAATTCATCATCATGATCACCAGTAATATTTCAAAATATCGCCACACAGCAGCTGAAGAAGATGACCAATCTGTCGGTTAGCGTTTCCTATCATGAATTGATATTTAATTGTAAGGAAGAACCTGCAAATAAAACAATATCATCACTGGCCTTGTGTGTTAGGAATCGGAGATGGTAATGCAGGGACTCTTTGAACACACACACACACACACACACACACACACACACACACACACACACACACACACACACACACACACACACACACACACGGAGAAGGTTGCAGAGTTTTATTAACAGAAATAAAACAGAACGCAACACAAACACGAACAAACAATGATCTGGCCCTGAGCTTGGGGAAACTCATGCTTAAATATACAAGATTATTAGTCCTCTACAATTGCCCTCAGGTGCGCTTCGTCAGGGCGTGATGACCGGAGGGGGTGTGACCAGAGGCTGAACAGTTCAGGTGTGTGGAACACCGTTCCTCACACTGTAAATGATCCGGATTTTGAGCTGCATGTTTTAGAGATTTTTAAAAAGTGTAAACTCTGTTGTAGCTGCACTTGCAAAACTCAACTATGCAAAACATAGTTACAGTATACATGTCTTGCCCTGAGGGCAGAAGAACCCTATACAGTATAAATGTCCTGCCCTCGGGTCAGGAAACCCTATAGAGTATAAATGGCCCCTATACAGCGTGTATGTCCTGCACTCGGGACAGGAATCTCCTTTACAGTATAAATGTCGTGCCCTGAGGACAGGAAAAACCCTATAGAGTATAAATGCCCCTAATACAGTATAAATGTCCTGCCCTTGGGGCAGGAAACTTCTATACAATAAAAAGATCTTGTCCTTGTGGCAGGAAAACTCTGTACATAATAAATGTATTGCCCTGAAAGCAGGAAACCCCTAAACAGTACCAGCAAAAAGAGTATTCTAAAGACTTATTGTGGTTCTGCACTCACGACCCCTAGTGAGAGCACCTGATATTGCTAATACAATGCTTTACATTTCATAGTCAGTCAATTTGAGCTAAATGGTTAGAATACAGTTACACTTCATCGGTTTAATATGATCACTACAGGTGGTCGTTGTGTCCTGGCTTTACCCCAAAGAGTGTGTGTTTTGAAGCATGGGATAATAATGCTTTGTATATCAGTGGTTGTTCTCGCTCATAATCAGAACACGCCTGTTGGGAAGACATCTTTCTGATTCATAACCATTAAACACATGAATGTATGAAATATAAAAATGGCACGCGAAAACATTTGCATAATGTGAAATTGAATCCCTTTGAATGCACGTGTTAATCTCAATAGCGAACGCAGTCGTACCGTCGCTGACATTCTGTAATTGGCATCTTGTGGCTTGCTGCCCTGAGGAGAGACCGACTGAGTTTTATATACGCTTGTAATAAATAGCATATTTAAGCTTGCAGGAAATCACTGAGAGAAATCCATCCTGTATGGTTTCATTTATTCACTGACTTTAATTAAAGCCGTGGAAACCGCCTGCAATTTGTTTCGCAACACTGTCTCATGTTTGATGCTGCTTATTAGATATTAAATTGATGCATAATTCAGGCAATTAAGAAAGTAATCACACAAAGTAATGTAATGGAAGTTAATTATTACACCATAAGCAAACAGTTCATTAATGCTAGTTAATGCTGTGAGTGCATCTTTAATATGCGATCCGTGCCTGCACTCCTCACTGTGGATCAGGCTGTTAGTTCAGCTGCTGTTTACACATCAGAAGTGAGTATTACTCTTTTAAAGATCTCAGAAGGGCAGAGAACGAGGACGAGGAGAGCGTCAGTACACTGAAGTCACTTGGGACAGAGTATGATGTGGAAATTATTATTAAATTGTTAAAAATTTTATTTTCATAAATACAGATTCAATAATTTTCATAATTACATATATAATATGTATATAGTACAGGTATATAGTACAATGAACTGAAGGTTGGTCATCTTTTCACACCCCTGGAGATGTCAGGGTTACGAATAGAATGTAATCTCTATCTATTCATTTATTGTCCCGTTTTCCCAGTTCCTGGGGTTGGACGTTAATGTTTGGAGCAGAGTTTTCCGTCCGGATGCCCTTCCTGACGACAACCACCAGTAAGTGGTGGGAACTTGTGAGACTACTGGATAATTTCACATTTCCCATCGACCTAGTGCATGTTTTTGGACTGTTTAAGGAAACCGGAGTACCCACGCTGGAAACCCACGCTGACACGGGGAGAACATGCAAACTCGGCACAGAAAGTCCTCAGCCCGACCCGGGGATCGAACCCGGGACTTCTTGCTGTGAGGCGACAGTGCTATAACCACCTCTCATGGTGACAGCAAAATAATTCTAAGGAATCTAGGGTTCGGATGTCCAGACTGCTCATGGACAAGCAAGTGTGGACAGATACGGTAGATACTTGCATGCACATTGTTTTCATAGATTTAGTGCTCCCTCTGCTGGTTGGCATCGCTACTCCATGCAAGTTAGAACATGTGTCGATTCGACGACGATCTAAAGCTCTGCAGAACGTCCACTTCGGACAGACCGGAACCTAATAAAGTGAACGTCCAGGTTCACTTTGGTTCATCGTTATACAGAAAAACTTTACACAGGATAAACGTAACGTGTATCAGGTCAGATAACTGCAGCATCCGTCACCCCATTAGCTTAAACGCCGGTTCGTTTAGTTAGGCCACTTGATTGTTGTCCACACGGTTCTCATGATTGATTTGCAGCCAGATTAAAGCTGTTCAATTTCTGTTCGCTGGAAATCTAAAAATCTTGCAAGACGAACAACCGGCTGCATCATTAATCTTGTACCTGTTCTCCTCAGGCCCGACGAAGAGAAGAGAAGAGGAGCGTGAGGCTACGATGTCAGATTCCTTCCCGCTTTGCATTCAGCTGTATATCTCAAACAACACCTGGTCTTCTAATTAATTTTCTTATCATCAAGAGGTCCTGCGGCGATTGGATATAATGATAACCAATCAGTTCGCGTTGCTTCTGCTGCTGTCCGTGACTGAATGGAGTTCAGCCTTACTCCGCCCGGTGCCTGGAAATAGAATTGCAGATAAAGATGGACGGACGCTTCTCCGGTCAAAGCGTGGGTGGATGTGGAATAGTTTCTTTCTTTTGGAGGAGTGGACCGGAAGCGGAAAGCAATATGTGGGCAAGGTGAGTGCTGTGGAATGGATTCTTATAGGACAATAGGGTCTAATATGGGATCATATTCTCACATAAGTGATTATACATGAGAAATTAACACCAAAACATTCTTTTATATATATATGTATTGTGTTTGACTAGAAGTGTGGCACATAAACCTTGATTTGGTATTTCGTAGCCAACTGATGATGAATTCGAAACTTAATAAGCACTAATAACAATAGAGGCTTGAATACTTGAAAGCCTCCTGAATGTGACATGTCAAGCCAGCATCGATGTCAGTTAAAACAATAACCGAAGCACCTCAGTTCACCTCCAACACTCCACCGAATGCTGCCGAAACTCCATGTTCTTCACAGCTTCTAATAGGTGCATCTGCCAACAAACAGCACGGTGATAAAATCACAATTGCAAAAGTGTTCTTCACAGCTTGCATGGCATCAGATCAGAGTGAAGTGCCTGTCAAGCCATTGGCGTTAGCGCCGTATTCGAGACAGCCGTAATTTAGAAAGCATCGGTTACAACTCCTGAGAGGGAGGAGGGATAAAAAAAATAAATAAATAAGGGCGACTGTCGGCAGCCAATTTGTCGAGGAAGCTCGCTTTCATCACTCTCTTCATCACACCCAAGTAAACAAGTGTCATCAGAAGTCGTCCGGGGGGCAGTCAGGGGCCTTGAAACTGCGAGCGCCAACTGATAGCGTGTCATATTCGCACATCTGTGAGGTGCGAATATGGATTTAATCTGGTAACCAAAACACACGAGGAAAAAAAAAAGAAAAGAAAGCAAATATATGTGAGAAATAAACTGAGCAAATTGTATTCTCCAGACCATGACACTGTGTTGATGTGATGAAGCCGTAAAGCGGTATAGAGACCGGGACCGGTTCATCAGCAAAACTAGGGTTCGAGTAATCAGTGGTTTGGCCTCCTTCCCGGCCCTTTTATGCTTCTGCTTGTTTACTCTCTTCAGTTTATTCCCAGCAGAGACGGCTAGTTTCTCTGGCATCACAGCAATCGCGTACAATCGGTTCTAGCCAACGATACAAACGCCAAAATAGACATAAAAGCCACAGAAAATTCTGACATGAGGTTTCGATGAGAATTATGAGAAAACCTCTACAAGTGAAGTCAAAATTAACATAATGCGCACTTGTAATATGCATGGATTTGATGGCAGCTGTCATGTATAAAGCAGCCCTTTTATGGTCAGGACAGAAGCCCATGGTCATGTTGGACTCGCTTTATTATACAGAGATGTATGTTTTCCAGCAGCTTATGATTAATGCTACTTATTTCTGTGCTTATTAATAAATCTGAAACATCTAAGCAGAAAGAATTCCACACCATAAACTCACTGTCGGATGTTTAGTTATTATTGGTATGAATTAATCCTGAAAAGGATCCTGAATCTCGACAGAACTTCGCTTTAACATCTCAGTGCCCAAGATTTGGTCAAATATGAGTATTCTAACTATTCATGGTAGTTTAAGCAAATAATATCTACGTTAATAACTAGGTTTGGGATGCCTGACAACAGCTAAGCTGGTTAATATTTAGGAGAGCGTTCTTCCAAATGACGTGACAGTGTGGGACGTGTTTCAGGACCAAATATAAGTTCGTTTTCTTTGGAATTATTAGGTTTTATCTGACGTAATGGTCAAAAAGAAATGATTTACATATTCTTTACATCTCTTTACATATTCTGTGACATCTTAACAATTTGAAATACAAAATCTTTGAAGCTCAACATCTCGAAACGGCTCAGAACGCAGACGGAACCTTAATTCCCAAGAGACGACTTGCTAAGAATAGTTTTAAACGCAGTAGTTGAACTACCAAATGACCGATCGTTTCAGTTGTATGAATCCCGTTGTGTGTGTATGTGTGTGTGTGTGAGTAGTTTGCGCTTGTGTACTGCTTCTGGTAAAGACACTTAAAAGCTCAGCATGATGCTATTTGAGCTGTTGATGGCCCATCTGTAAGGCATTTTAGCTAGCATTGCCAAGTTCACTGGGATTCGGAATAATTAACAACACCAGCATAAAAGTACACAGTACAATACGTACAGGTAAACGTGTTTATACTGAAAAATGTGTGTATGTATTTACCCGTTCCAGTCGTTTCAGACTCTTGAGCCCCTCTGTGGGGCGCTGCCGATCCCCAGAGTTACTCAGCAATTATTTTTACGGAGTAGGTTGCCAGATCTTTTTCTACCCTGTATCGTTACAGGGACCTTGTGAAACTACAGGACAATTGTACACATTTCCGATCAACCTAGTGCATGTTTTTTGGATTGTAGGAGGAAACCGGAGTACCCGGAGGAAACCCATGCTGACGCTGGGAGAACGTGCAAACTCCGCACAGAAAGCCCCCGGCCCGACCCGGGGATCGAACCCGGGACTTCTCGCTGTGAGACGACAGTGTTGACCCCTTAGCCACCGTGCCGCCCTACTAAAAGATACTAAATAGTTAAAAGAAAAAAAAAAACATTATGATCCTTTTTATACTCGACACATTTCATCTAAAATCAACACATACAGTGAATGATTTAAAATGTTGTGTAAAAACTGCACCCATTCTCGATTAAATGATCATTAAAACATTATTTAACTGGTGTAGCAGAACTCCACCATAGTCCAGAACATATCTCAGTAAGAATATGATCCAGATTCTTGTGGGAAGTCATTTCCAGATAAGTAAAGACTAAACACACAGCGTCCGTAACAATACAACCAAGTGTATTATTCAGTATTAAGAATTAGAACTAGTAGTACTGTGTGTTTCGCTTAAATCTTTGGTGTGTCATATACTGTACATACTGTACATAGTGTACATACATGTGTGTCGTGTGTGTATCTAAACCTAAACTCGTACACACACATTTCTGAAGTTAAGGGAGAAACACAACAGCCCGTTCAACGTGGTCATTGACGGCAAAACAAGTTACTCGTGGCGTTTGCTTCAGCTGTACCCTAGTGGTCATCCAAAGGACTCACGGTTCAAAATTCACGAGTGCCAGGCCGGGCCCTTAACCCTCGCTGTGCACGCAGACCACACTGCATTGTAACCAAATCGTCTGCTAATTGCTGAGAATGTCAATGCCGATTTGATTCAAGCTAAGTAGGCAGCATTGTCACGTCACAGCAAGCAGGTCCGGGGTTCGATCCTCACGAGTGTGTGTACGGTCTTACCGCGTCTGCATGGGTTTACTCAGGATGCTCTGGTTTCCATTCACAATCCCTCCACCCCCCACCTTAATTTTTTTTTTAAAATTTAATTTTCTTTACCCCCCCCCCCCCCCCCCCCCAAACAAAAAAAAAATTAAACATGCAACGCGGTGAACCAGAGGTACAAGATCAGTCCACGACGGCGTGTGACGTAAATTTGTAAACGTCAAACGTCATTCGCTGACGTAACCGAAAGATGCTAAATCTCAAGAAAGCGACTCTGCTAAAAGCACGCGCTCGGTTCTAATTGTCATTAGTAAATAAAAGAAGATGTGGCAGGCGAAGTAAGTCTGAATTGCTAGTACTCGGCATGCAGTTGGCTTCCTTTTGTGGAGGCGGCTGGTGCGCGAGCAGTAGCTCACATGCTGTTCCATCAGCACTATTGATGTGAACAAAATCCTATTAACCTTCCTGAGCCCTGTGATTCACTGAGTAAGTAAACAAGCTCATACTCTTCCATCTTCTCTTTGCCCTCACTCAACCCTTCCTTACAAGCTCTCGCCTGATCCTCCACACTCGACTTCATCCAGAACCGACCGCGACGAAGAACAATAAACATCTGAACGCCACGCGCACACATCCAATCCAATCATTATCATACTTCAACGTACGACGTACGTATCCGATCGTGTCACCGGCGCACTTAACCCTTTTAAATTGATGGCAAAATGTTGCCTTTTCTTTTTTTTTTTTTATCTGTCGAACGGGAATAAAGCGGCAAGCTGTTTTTATTAAGAAGCGTCGTAGACAATTGCATCATGTCCACTTTGTGCACACACATAATCTAAGACCTCTTAAAAAAATTAAAAAACAAAAGAAAGAATGAAAATGTCTTTAATTTATTAATAAACGTCTCGGGTTGCAGAACTCTTTTCTGTGTATTCTAGACACCTGTTACCGCTCATTAGCTAATTGCCGGCTTGATGATACATAATTTAGGTAAACAAGTGCATACAAGTTAATGGAGTCACTTGAGCTTCTGTGTCAGATTCGAAAGTCTGCCACGGCAATACAATTACGCGCACGAAACGACACAATCATTTTGAATGACATGTCAATTACAAGCGCGGCTGAAATGTATCTGTCTGCTTAGGGAAAATCTGAACGGCGTGCACGCTAATATACTAAACCACCACGGAAAGAGTCGCTTCAGTCGGAGCTGCAGATGATTGCTTTGGATTCTTTGAAAGCAATCTCGTCCTGATTTTAGTAGGCACTCTTGCAGACAATTTTGGAGACGATTTGTCAAGGTGTGAAAGCCATCTCAGTGCCCGCAGTGTTTGTCTTGGTCCACTTATACAATGCATCAGTATTCCAGACAAGAGACGCGTGGGGTCAGAGGGGAGGTAATTGTTGATGCTCATGTATTTTTGAACATGCTGCTCTGAATCTGAACTGCAAGGAATTACTGTGTTAAATGACAAATTGGTCAAACGATGTGATACAATCGGACGCTCGCCGCCGTGTTTGACGACATGGACGGACACACAGAAGGACAGAACGGGGGAACAGATGAATAAACGGGAGGGAAGGAAGAGGCGAAGGTTTTTTAAAATTGTTTTTGCTATGTTCCTCAGTGCATGCCGTCTTCTTTTTGTCTGACAATCTTATAATAATGGAATCTGTGTGTGTGTCTCTGTGTGTGTGTGTGTTGCTTATACAAGATTTAGATTGATGTATGGCGCACCGTACATACATACACACACCGTTCTCCATCTCAAGGAGGTTTTTCATCACTTGCAGCACTCATTACCAATAACAGATGGAACAAAGGCTATCTGTTCACACTGGTCAGTGCCACAAAGAGTGCAGTGTAAGGCCAAGAAAGGCACCACGGTGTGCCAAAAAGTTTCCACCGAGCAAGCCAGTTTCCGATCAGTATTCATCGCCATGGTAGGAATGCTAGGAGTCGTCCTGAAATGCAGAGAACTAAACGAGCGTAGTATAATAAACGTACGTCCGAAATGAAATGACTGTAAATAGCCACTACATCGGTGATGGGAAAATTATTCATTTCTTTTCTCAAGATCCTCGGAGGAGTTCTTTTTCTGTCCAGTAATTAGGACATCCTGTATGTTCCTCCGAGGCCACCGAGAGAAGCGACACTGTGGGAAGAAATGATCAAAACAGAGAACTCAAAATATCGATAATGATCCGCCCACAATAAAACCTGTACATGCGAAGAGATAGATAGATAGATAGATAGATAGATAGATAGAACTTTATTGATCCTTTTGGGTAGTTGGGAAAGGGAGTCAGGGAAATTGAGGTCCTAGTAGCATCATAATTACACACAAAGAAACAGTTAAAAGTAGTAAAAATTAAAAGTAAAAATAACAGTAATACTGTAAGTAATAAAGTACGAAAACTATTTAGTCTCTGTACATCAAGAGTTTTGTGGTTGTAAACAGTGTATATAAAAAGTACAAGGCGCATAAAATTATTAATAAGTGTAAGATAGTGAAATGTTTTATATAGGCATCATGCGGGCATTTTAAATAGTAAATCATGGAAAATAAAATATTTTTGAGTATGTTGATTTTGAGTTTTGAGTATTGATGTGTGTGAATGTATGTATGGTGCACCATATATCAATCTAAATCTTGTATAGGTAACACACACACACACACACACACACACAGATTTAATTATTATAAGATTGTCAGACAGAAAGAAGATGGCATGCACTGAGGAAAATACGTTTGCTAAGCTAAGCTGTACCTGGACGAGTGATCACAATGGGCACCGATTTATCCCTCGTTACTGCAAGCTTGCTGCTGTTGGGCCCTGGTACCAGGCCCTTAACCCTTTGCTCAGACTCTATACTGTACCTATAATGTAAGTAACACTGGATAAAAGTGTGTACTGAAACTTTCTAAGCCATTTTGCGATTAAATGTGTAACGATATTCAGCTTAATGTCTCATGCAGAACACATGAGTTTATACACATGAACCGAATCTTTCAGGGTTCTTTCTGGAGTTCTAATGGGATTGATTCAATAGGCCAATCCAGCACCCAGAGAACCTGGTTTTAAACGTTAGTAGTGCGACAGGTTCGGCAAACGTTCTCGTTCGTGGAGGACATGGAATTTGATCACTTTATATTCAGTTCACCACCCGGGTTTAGGTCTCGGTGGTGCCGCTGGCCTGATCGGTCGCTCATTCTAGACGTTGTGCAGCATGCAGGAGAGAAACGACTGACTGGAATCCCACTTCATGACAAATCATGCAGTCCAGTAACGATTTCTAATCTGTATTTTATTATGGTTTATATTTCGGGGAAGCGAGGATGCAACAATCTCCGTATCTACTCGCTAAATATCTGGACCACCAGGCTTGGTGGTTAGCACGATCGTCTCACTGCAAGAAGTCCCGGGTTTGATTCCTGAGCTTTCTGTGTAGAGTTTGCATGTTCTCGCCATTTCTGAGTGGGTTCTGGAGCTGAAGATATTATTATTGTCCTGTGTGGGGGTGTTTGGCCTTTTACCCGATGACTTGTTCAGGTGTCTAGTGTATTCGGGCAGTGTGTATTTTATCGAGAAAGTAATCCTTATGAAACACTGAGCGATCACAAGTATTGAGAACTGAGATTTTGTGTTGTTGCGCTCTAATAAAAATAAAATAACAATAAGACAGCAAATACTAAACACCGTGTTTAGATTTACAGTTTTAAACACTACTTGTACTTTGTTTTGTCACACGAGACCGAAATTGCAAACCTAATCCAATTTTGCATCTTATTCTCCCTTGCAAATCTGCTCCGGACTACATTCCAGTTGTTGACGTGTTTCCCCAAGTTGTCATGCGTATATATCTGGAGAAATAATTAGATCAGATCTGTAACTCATAAGTTATTCATATCCCGTCTGGCTGGCATCCACGGCATCTGATTGGGCGTTTCTGTCACCGGAGAGAACATGGACTTCACGGAGTTCATTAAACACATGCTAATAAGTTCGATGCTGATGCTTGCATACATGATGCGAATGAGAAGTGAAACTTCAGTCCGTCTGCTTTGGATAGTTGTGCCGGAACTCACCGTGTCCAGGGAAGAAAGGATCGGATGAGGTAAAGGAAAGAAAACGGAGCCGGATGAAAGTACCAGGAGCTGGTGGAGAGATGGACTGTAATTAATGGACACGGTTTTGCAGGACGGTCACTGTGCAAAGTCCTCAACCGACTGGGCTTGACAGGAGAACAGGGTCATCCGATCTGTTTAATAAGCTCCATAGATACGTAGATGTGATCCTTGGGCACTTGTTACTTGATGCTAGGGTGGTAGCATCGTGGTATTTTGGGTACAGGACTTATAATCCAAATTACGCCGGTTCAAACTTCTTGAGTGAGGCACTTTACTCTCATTGCTTAGACTGTACAATATAACTGGGATGTAAGTCGTTATGGATAAAAGGCATCTGCTAAATACTGAAATGTACTGAGATGCAAGTTGGGGTCGGATCAACCTCACCCCGGGAGTCACCCGGGAATCCGAAACCCCACTCATGATGAGTCCCCGGGGTGCTTCGAGACGATGCTTCCTGTACGTCCCGTGCTAGACATCTGTTTTTAGCGGTTCTTGAAAACTGTCATGACTTGGACAGAGAAACAGAAGAGTGAAAAGCTTAAACCACAAGCCAAACAACGCTGCTGAAATAAAGTATACACCATCATGTGGAAAGATTCAAGACCGTCTAAATACAATAGAAATAAACATTATATCGCAAAGTCATCGAATACATTCGTGGCTATTCAAGCACGTTTGCTAAAATGTGATATTAGTAATTCTCATTAGGCTGATTATGTAGTTGATGCACGTGTCCATTGTGTACACTTGCTCGTGGACACAAGTCCACTGGATATCCCGTCTCGAAGTCAAGTCTAGTAAAAGTACCAGATACTAAACACTTCGTGTGTAAAAGAAATGTATTAACATCTGAATGAACTTGATAGAACGTTCCACGCTGCTTGATTAACCCAATCCGATCAAATTTATCACAATATCCTCCTATTTTTTTTTTTTAACCTCAAACATCCATATGAGTAGTATGTGAACCTGACAGTTTGTGTATATGTGTGTCTGTGAGTGTGTGTGAGTGTCACTGCACCGGTGAAAAATGTAATATTCTGACAGCTAATGTGATAGCTGTAATGACTTTAATTATGTGATTGAAAACACCATTTGCAGAGAATGATGCGAACCTTAAATTAAAAGCCAGGCCTCGAAACGTAGCCCATCGGCATCCTGATGTGACTATGGGAAAAAAAAGGGAAAAAATGGCACCCGATTATAGCCTGCAGTCAGCTGTAATTACTCTAATCATGAAACACTGGTTTCCAGTGGGTTCTTCATGTCTGACCTAAAATCTCTTCTCAGCTTCTTAATGTAGAGCGTTTGTATTAGTGAAATGTATAAAACACAGGACACGGTCGTATAGAACACAGGGCACGATTGTATAGAAAACAGGGCACGATTGTATAGAAAACAGGGCACGATTGTATAGAAAACAGGGCACGATCATAAGGAACACATGGGACGATCGTATAGAACACAGGGCACGATCGTATAGAACACAGAACACAATCGTATAGAACACAGGACACGGTCGTATAGAACACAGGACACGACTGTATAAAACGCAGGGCACGACTGTATAGAACGCAGGACACGACTGTATAGAACGCAGGACACGACTGTATAGAACGCAGGACACGACTGTATAGAACGCAGGGCACGATCATATAGAACACAGGGCATGACTGTATAGAACACAGGGCACGGTCGTATAGAACACAGGACACAATCGTATAGAACACAGGACACGGTCGTATAGAACACAGGACAGGATCGTATAGAACACAGGACAGGATCGTATAGAACACAGGACAGGATCGTATAGAACACAGGACACGATCATATAGAACACAGGACAGGATCGTATAGAACACAGGACACGGTCGTATAGAACACAGGGCATGATCGTATAGAACACAGGACACGATCGTATAGAACACAGGACACGGTCGTATAGAACACAGGACACAGGGCACGATCATATAGAACACAGGGCACGATCAGGTGTATAGAATGCAGGACATGATTGTATTTGTAAGACGCAGGATGGAATTGTACGTATAGAACACAGGACACAATCGTATGTATAGAACACAGGACACAACTGTGGCTATAGAACACAGGACATGATCGTGTGTATAGAACGCAGGACACAGTCTTATAGATATATCACAGGACACAATGGTACGTATAGAACTGTGGCTTTAAAAAACATGACATAATTGTATAGAACACAGGAAACAATCGTGTGTATAGAGCACAGAAGACAGGATACGATCGTGGGTATTGAACAAAGGACACGATTATATTGTGAATGCTTATAAACTGTACGCTTGTCTCTGATGAGATGTGTGCAATTCAGATAGAGGCCACGTCAGGTAGCATCTTCAATCTACATAAGCAGCACTGCAATCAGTTTGAGAGACAAAACAACTGCAAGATGCAGGTGCAACACAAACTTTTCTGTGCAAGTTTATTTATAAATGCTTAGGCTCAATTTGCTCTCACATTATGCATATCAATTATACACATGGGCTCCAATCTCCTATGAGCACCAAGTGCCCAAACCCTGTTTATGATAAAAAAAGGACATAATTGTTTTATAAATGTATTAATTTGAAAAGGACTCAATCATGACGCATCTCAGTATAGAGTACAACAAGTGATCGTTGTGAAATCTAGTCGACCATGGAGACCTCATAAAGAAGTGCCAGGCTGATGTCATAAATCTCGCCACAAGGCAATTTAGAAAGCGCTCGTCACTTAACACAATCTACCGACACATCTACAAAATGCATCACGAAAACATTTAGAGAAAGAAATACGTCGTTTTTATGAAGTTCTCTGGGTGTAATCTCATTCGGACCGAACGTCATTGGCCTGATACGTCTATACAATCTAGGTCTATGCAGCGGGACATACAAAACGGCTGATTAATGCAGGACATTAGTGTGTACACACATACACTTTTGTGATGCAATAATTGTACGCTGATAGTCTAGCTCATGGCTGGGCAAATAAAAATAAAAATAATAATAATAATAATAATAAATAAATAAATAAGGAGTTCATTCTGTTTTTCATTGATCCTTTATTTATTCTCAGAGTAAACAGAGTAAACTCCGGGCCCAGCTGCTTCATTCCTCCAGTCGCTGTCAAGAACGAGGAACATAAAACACCCATGTTCCAAAATGACAGTGACACCGAGTGCATGATACAATTTAAAACACCAATATCTTATTTTTCTTCTTCTTTCAGCTTCATTCTGATATGGACACGGAAGACGGATGTATAAAATACGTCCTCACCGGAGATGGAGCCGGAACAATATTCGAAATTGATGAGAACTCTGGTGATATACATGCCACCAGGAGGTTGGACCGGGAGGAAAAATCATCATATACGCTGAGCGCTAAAGCGGTTAACAAATCCTCCGGACACGTCCTGGAGAGGGCCTCGGACTTCATCATCAAAATTCACGACATCAACGATAACGAGCCAAAGTTCAGCAAGGACACTTACGTTGCCAGCGTGCCTGAGATGTCAAGTGTTGGTGAGTCTGGCTGTTCATCACGTTTATTTGTTTTTATTTGTTCGAGTCTTGCCGTTACGAGCTCGAGTTACAGCAGTGGCTTTCGATTTATGTTGTATGTTGAGCGTTTTTGTTGATTCTGAGCGTATCATTCATTCATCACCTTCTGTGATCTATTGAGTGTGAAGTGCATCTTAAGCGCAGTAAAGCTTCGACAGTCGTATTGAATTCTAAGATCATCTTGATCTGCTTATTGTAAGACTCTGAAAGACTGTTTTAGAGTTAATTACCTTCAGCTTAAACCATTACTTATTATATAATATTATATCTATCTATTTTACCCTTCAGTCGACTTCGACCCTGGGTTACTCTGTGGACTGCTAACAATCCCCAGAGTATCTCGGCAATTACATATTACGGGGTAGGTTGCCAGGTCTTTCCCTAACCCTGTATCTCTACAGGGATCTTGTGTGTGACTACAGGACAAATTACACATTTTCCGATCAACCTAGTGCATGTTTTTGGACTGAGGGAGGAAACCGGAGTACCCGGAGGAAACCCACGCTGACACAGGGAGAACATGCAAACTCCGCACAGAAAGTCCCCAGCCCGACCCGGGGATCGAACCCGGGACTTCTTGCTGTGAGGCGCCGTGTCACCCATAATACTGTATTATATATACACTTGTTATATTATCATGAGGGCACTTTTGATGCACGGCAGTGATTTTTAAAGAAGTTGAATAGAACAGGGTTTAAAATATTTATATGGTTAAAATACATATTTTTTATTGATTACTTATCATTTATTTGTATTATTATGGATTATCGCCCTTTCTGATACAACCCTCCTATTTATCCCACAATGGAATCCACCGACCAAGCCGACTTGTGACAACAAATGTTTTGACCCAGGAAAAAATAAAGAGAACAACAACAACAACAACATTAATATTACTACAACTACTAAAAACAGCAATATTTTTATTATTAATATAATAATTATAATAATATATACTATAATATATTAACTATAATATTAATTATATAATTAATTATACTTTTACATTTACTTGCCATTTAATTTTAGATCTGGAACAGTTATTAGTGCTCATACTAAAAATGATGACATGAATAAATAAATGAACTAAATAAAATGACATAATACATAAAATATTGCATAATAAAGTACTAATACAACGATGAATGCTTATAAATACATCACTATATATTATATACACTGTTCCCTGTCTTTTTAATCCTTGCGTTGGGTGCTAAATTAAAGAAAATAATGATTTACATGAATAAAATATGATTTTTAAGCATTACAATTATACCTGTTAATACCTTCTGAACGTTTACTTAATAACATGTCATTTCTAATTAATGTCCACTCGAAACTGGCACCGATGTCTGAAATAATAAATGATAATCAACCATAGATCGACATTTTAATTCATTTCTCTTATTTTTAGAACTTGAAATTATTCATTTCAATAAAAGAAAGTCGTCTAATAAATAACCTGATCTTGAACTGCTGATAAACATTATAAATGTTATTATTTCTTCATCCTTTTAACCTCCTGATTTAACTCCATATACCCAGTTGGGTCGTGTTTCCACGAGCCCTCGTCTCGACCGAGAACAAGCCTGTCGTAGCATCTATTCACTTCATCATACGAGGATCAGCTTTGTGCGTCTTGTACACCGAGCCACGCCTTTATCGTATTAACCCTTTAACTTCTCGCCTTTCTCGCATTATCCACACCAAAATGAATCAAACATACATGACATATGATTCGTTTTAACATCGGATGCAAAGGAGCCTCTGTTACGAAAACGGCAACAGCGGTTTCCAACTGATTCTTCCTGAAGAAATGAAACAGTGATTTAATTGATGCTGTTATCTTCAGTGATATTTACACGTATTTTAGCAGGCGGCCCGGATCGATGTCAATGAATCCAGCCGAGCAAAGAGAAACCCATTACCTGTTATAAAGTGCTAAATTAACATGCGCCTAATTTATCTCGAATAAATCAAAGCTCATTTGCATACAGCACGTTAGGATAAAGCGTGCCAAACTATTTTAATTACAGATTTGAGCATGTGATAACTAACATTTATTAATATTAATGACTGCCAAATGAATCAACATGCCATAAAATTCTATTCATACACTCAGCAGCTAGAAAATTAGAATTCTTTGCACCCCAAAAGTGTGAATGCCAGGGTTAGAGATTCTTTAAATATTGAGCTTATGATGATCCTCATAATCGTATTATAAATGTTGAATGAAGCTGATATGGAACCCGGAGGAAATGAGCATCATCTGGTCTAAATCGTACTGGTCAGACTGGCCCATTAAATGGGTGGAACTTTTGTCTTATAAATAATAACGTTCTAGTTTCGATAAGCAAGGTTCCTCCCATGTCTCTGGATTTACTCAGGGTGCTTTCGGTTCCCTTCCACAGTCCAAAGACAGGCAGGCGAGGTTATTAGAATGGATCCCATCCCAGCCTTGTAATCAGAGATTGTGAACTATAACGATACTATTGAGTGGCACGGAGGTTTAGTGATTAGCACTCTTGCCTCGCAGTAAGAAGTTCCGGGTTCGATCCCCGGGGTAAGGCGACCCGGGGCTGTCTGTGTGGAGTTTGCATGTTCTCCACTTGTCTGTGTGGGTTTTCTGTGTAAGTACTACTGTCAATCTGTGTGTATGGGTGTGTTTGTTTGTTTGTTTATATCTGCACTCACGATAGATTGGTGACCTGTTCAGGTGTTTAGTGTATTCGCCAGTGTCTCTCCACACCCCTACTCCACCCCTCGAATAGGAATAAATGCTGGTAAACGGATGGTTGATAATAAAACAAACTTAAGGTTTGATGTGACTGCTTTGGTTGCCACACACACCCACACACACACACACACATTAATACGTACATATATCTACACAAATTAAGGGGCCAAGACTCAACACCCCAAGAGACCATGAAGCCTTTGAAATCTGGTTCGGTCCAATAAAGGGGCCACAGTGGCTATAATACTAGTGATGAGCTTTATGTGTGACATCACAGACCATTGAGCTCCCCCTGGGGGGCAATAATGACCATCTTCTGGTTCTAACCAGTACACAAACACACACCTACTACACAGCAACTACACAAACATGCTTATTTTAATATTTATTTATTTATTTTTAAGCATTTGCTTATACATGGATGATGATAATTTTACCCAATAGTGCATTCTTATTTTAAAAAAATACAAAAAATGTTTTCGAATTGGTTGTCAACGACATCTGTCAGATGTCACATCAATGATTGGACCTATCATGCATCTATCTACGTCTATACATGTCTGATGAGTGTAGCGTCACTGTGATTAAGTGATTAGCATCGTCGCCTCCGAGCATGAAGGTCTTAGGTCCGTTCTATGTCGACTTTGTGAAGTTTGGTTCCTCCCACAGTCCTAAAACATGCACGCCAGGGACTGAGAGATTACATACGAGTACAGATTGAAACGAAACAGCGTTTCCTTCTCCTCCTCGTTCACCTCCTCCTCCAGGATCACGATGCAACACAGAACACAGCGTACAAAACAATACAGCAGTGCAGGTACACAACAATACCATAAATACAAAAATAACCCTTTTGTATTTATTAAAAGCTCTATGTGAAGACTCTGCAGACCCTGAACCCCCCCCCCCCCCCACCCACACACACACAGGGGTTTTCCCTTTTGTCATTTAGGTTTTCGATAATTTCTCAATGGCAGAATGTATACGGAGCATAACTACTGTATAACAGCAATACAACTTTATTAATATTCATCCGTCCAGGATCTAGTTTTACCAGCATTTAATTCCATTGGGGGTGGGGGTGGGGGGTTGGAGACACTGGCAAATACACTAAACACCTGAACAGGTCACCAATCTATCGTGAGTGCAGAGATAGACAAACAAACAAACATGCACACACACACACACACACAAGCACACACACATAGGATACATAGGAATACTTAATAAATTTGCATTTAAATATATTTTCAAATCTATTTTCAATAATGTGGTTGAAACTTAAACTGTATTATTGTACAATCTCGTGACGGAGTCGTCATAAAAGCTACATACTTAGTTTATAACTATGTATGCGACAAATAAACCTTGATTTGATTTCATAGTTACACAGGAAACCCATGTAGAGAACATGCAAACTCTGGACACATTAAAAAGCCTTCAATTAATACATTACTAGTAACGACAATAGCCCACATTTCATGAAAAAAACAAACCTCAACAATAGAAAGGAAAACTTAATGACACTTAATGAAGCTCTGTAATTACTGCGACGGCTCTTCGTTCTGACGCTTCAGAGCCGGAGCTCGTATTTAAATGACCCCCTTAAATCTTCCATCATTTATCAATTATTATTATTTTTCTTCTCTTCCAAGGAGCTTTCAGAGTCGCCTCATCCACCACCACTTTGACAGCTCATTCTCCTTCCCTTTTGTCATCCAACCTGGCACTGTTTATTTTTGAATGCTCGGCGTGCGTCGAGTTTGCCGGGTCATGGGTGGCGTTCACGTTTAAGCTGAACAAACCAACGATGTGTCATAAACGCGCCTCTTCATTAATCAGGCTTGGCCATCCATGAAGACCATGAGCCACAGCTCACTCCATGTTTTTTTTCTCTCTCTCCCAGCACCGTCGGGTTTTGCGACAGATGTTTGTGCGTTCATTAGTATTCGACAACCTGGGCAAGAAGTGAACACGACTCAGTGGAGGTCTGAAAGTAGCCAAGGACGACATGGGTGGGTGGCAGAAGCAGTATGTCTTTAGAGGAAAGATGGAAGAGCTGGGTCACCTTTAATATGCATTTACTGTATTCTTTCCTTTTGGTAATACAAAGAGACGAGCCAGCGAGCGAGCGAGAGAGAGAGAGAGAGAGAGAGAGAGAGAGAGAGAGAGAGAGAGAGAGAGAGAGAGAGAGAGAGAGAGAGAGAGAGAAAGAGAGAGAGAGAGAGAGCGAGAGAGAGAGAGATTAGAAAAGAAAGGTTTATAATAAAAATGTCATACCTGGGCTGGCAAGTCTGCGATCATATTATTATTTTTATTGATATTGTGATATTGTATTGTGATATTGTGGTATCATTATTATGACAATATTGCAATTTGTACGTTTGTAACACAGACAAAATAATAATAATCATAACAATAATAAACAGCTTAGAAACGAGTAATGCTCTGCTCTCTGCTGATAGTGTTGCCAAATAAGATGTTTAAACAGATTGCTTTCTAAACTAAATTGTGCATCTATCAGGTAACAACTTCATGATCATTGTTCTAAAATTGCATCGGTTCAACGTTTTGATGCGCAACGCACAATAATCTCTGATTGCATCCATGAGCCACCCATGACCCTGTCTCTGGTTTACCACTGCTCCTTTCTTGGAGCACGTTTGATCGATATGAACCGTTACAGATTGGGAACAACTTATAATGGCAGCAGTTTGGGGGACGTGTTTTTCAATTGTATTATTTCTTTAGAACACATTTTTTAAATCACTGTGTTTTCTACTTTTTGCAAAGTAGGTATCATTAACCCAATCCATGCAGTGAAAGGCAGACTAGTGAACACCTGCTAGGGGGCAGCAGTGAGCACGTATGTTCAGCGCGATGGGCCGACCAGACTAGTTAAAAGGTTCGGTGCTTTGCTCAATACCAACGTGACCTGTTGAATCTTGGAATCGAACCGACAACCTTCCGATCACAAACTCAGCTCTCTAACCTACGCCAATGGAGAGTCGGTTCCGTCAGGTCCGTCTCGTTTTATCTATGACAGTGATCTCGCTCCAGAATCTGCTTCCTGCTTCTAACACATCAACACCGAGGATAAAATGTTCCAACCCTGACTTAACATATCCCATGTAAAGGATCTTCAGTCTTCATTTAACCTTCAGTGGCTATATTATGGAAAATGTTTGAGTTGAGCAGTTGCTAAGTTGTAAATCTTTTAATTCCAATCAATATGTTAATAAACGATGTACAAGCATGTTCTTTGGATTAGTGTTTGTCCATGTATCACTCTCTCTCTCTCTCCTTC
>JAOTRQ010000034.1:1769764-1791045 GCA_028565875.1 Hoplisoma paleatum
TCTAAATGGTATTTTTAGTCGACTACTAGTTGATTAGTTGAAGTAAATGACGACCACTGGTCGACCAACAAAATCCTCGGTTGTGGACAGCCCTAGAAATAATGTTTAAAATATTTTTTAAGTTTATTTTTTAAGTAGTATGTATATGATATATCGCTTTATATTTAGAAACAATAGAATCATGTGTTATGCCTAGTTTTACTGTAGAAAAGCAATTATAATTTGCCTAAAATTTAAATATAATAACTTAAAATGTTACAAAAATTCACTAAGGGAAGGTGTCCATATACATTTGGTTGTATAGTCTACATGCATCTTGCAGGGTTGTAGGTGTGATAGCTTGGTCAGTGTACTTAATCATTCGATTTTGTTGGTTGGGAACATTTATAAGCTGCACTTACTAAAGGTAGCCTGTTGGTGGCGTTAAGATACTTCTATGAACTGTGCACAAATATTATTGTGTAACATGTCGTTTTGTGTTTAAGTTGAAAGAATGATATTTTAACACACTCCCAACAAACACAATGACACATGCACATCTTGCCATAGATATAAGCACAAAATGATCTGAGCAAGCTGCAAGATAAAAAGGGGGTGAGAAATGCCCCCTGTGGAGCGCTGAAAGGATGGAACAGGTAAACTAGGATACCTGCTGAAACATCGGATGAAATGCTGTCATCCCTTCTATTCTCTTCTGGTTTCTTTTTTTGTTCGCTTTTTTCTCTCCCACTGTCTCTGTGTCTGATAGCAAAGTTTGATCAATCAGGTTAAATAAACACAACTTTGATCTCGCTCTCTCTGTGTCAAGGCCCCGGAGGCCCTCGAAAAGACTTTAATCTGCCCAACAATGCAGGAAAGTAAAAAAGTACGAAAATTCTATCGATCTATAGAGCCATTGTGTGTATAAATATACCATCGTTGACTGAACGTAAAAAAGCACATTAATGCATAAAGTTAAACACACATACTTGTGTGTATAATACAATACACACATATAATGTATATAATACAATACACACATATAATGTATATAATACAATACACACATATAATGTATAAAATACAATACACACATATAATGTATATAATACAATACACACATTTATTGTGTACTATATAATGTGTATATACTTGTGTATATAATACGTCATGGCCATCATGGACTTTCTGTATGTTTATATATTTGTGTCAAGTCTACTATTTATTCTAGTATAGTAAGAACAAACATATGATGTATACGTATGAAAACAGAAAGCATGATTGAAGTTTTTTATTTTATTTTAATGCAAAAGTAACTTTTATTCAATCTTTGCAAAATATGTGGAATCTGTCTGTGAAGAAAAATTCAATACAATATCTTCTTTTAACTTACACTACCAGTTGTGTCAAGGAAAACATCAAAGTAAACTCACAAATAATTCATATTTTTAATATTTAAACCATTTTACTTAACAAACAGAGTAGTACGATTACAATTCTGTACAACACCCATGCTGTCACGTACCTCCAAAATGTAAAACAATGGACTGTGAACAAGTTGAATGAAAAGGACATCCCATTTTTCCTTTAATATAAATAATAATAAGAAGAATGATCATAATAATAGAAACCAGTTTTTAAGTACCTGGGTAGCAATAAAAATATCAGCAAAATTATTTTAACAACAAGAAGTTACTCTCAAAGTGTGTAAGCAATTAAAGAATATAGATAAAGATCAAATTCATGTTCCATTCGTGACAGTAACTGTAACTAGGTTACATTAGTTACAGTTACAGCTTACACTACATTTAGTAGTTCAAGTCTGTAGCATCATCAATTCACTTAACTTGGATATCTATGAACTGTGGGAGAAAACCAGAGATCGAAGAGAAAACCCTCCGAGATATGGTAAGAGCATGAAAACTACACAAAGAAAGGTCCCAGACTAGAGTCCTGAGCCAACATGTCACCCCATGTCAAAAGAATTTAAATCTACATTTATATAGAAGACTGAAGATGCTTTTACTGTCACTGTACAAAAAGCCACAGTGAAACAACACTGCAATCGATCATCTTAACTGTACTAAAACCTAATGTAGAGATTTATTAAATACAGTTAAATATCTTGGTAAATGTTATGCTGTACCTTTTATGCTGTTATGGTGGAGGGAGAAATCAAAAAAGAAATGTATTACATTTTAATATTATCTTGAGCCTATTTTGTCAACAATATAGCAGGTAAAACGATGAATGAATTATTTATTAAACATACAATCTTAGCCTCGCTACCCAAGTTCTCATGTGTTTGTTCCCTTCTCAAGCATCTTCAAAGAGACAGCATGACTTGAGTCAAAGCAAATAATAACAAGATAACATTTACGAAATAGGATACCACACATTCTTAATGTCTCCAGTGAATACTGAGAAAAAATATGTAATGGACAGACTGGAAACAGGGACGTGTTACTGTAATGTCAGACCATGCAAAAAAAAAAAAGACGGCAGTAATTGTATAGTATTCAAACTCTTCCAAAGTTACTTCCAAGCTCAGCTCTCCAAAAATAGTGCTGTGGGAGGAAATGTTTGGTCTTGATGAAAGACACAATGTATATGTGCATATTGATTAAAAAAAGATGGCTTCATATGTATCATAATGCAGGCACCGTCTGGTCTCTGCTATTCATTTTAGCCAGCTTTAAACGTGCAGAACAAAGTTTGGGATTATTAGAAAAAAAGTGGCTACAGATCACAAATCATAAACTCCAAGAATATCCATATATTTGATCTGCTATGTTTTAACTATCACTGAAAATAAACTGAAATACCCATTGATTGTCTAGAAAATCCAATCTAAATCTTATTCTGCGTTTTTGACTACAGATGTTCGGTCATGATTGCTGTTTTGTTTTTAAAGCACTATACATAAAGCCTAAAATGTTGCTTCTATAGCATCCTGTGATGTAAGTGCAATAATTTTTAGCTTTGCGGATGTTCTATATTGAGGCTAAATCATGATAATAAAAACCACAGTTACAAAGCCTAGAATATCTACTACATACCATATACAGTAAGCTACGAAATCAAATATAATTAAATATATTCATGTGTTTATTTTTTTACTAGTCTTTTGCAAAATGTGTGTATTTTTACTCACCTTCAAAACTAGTTCCACCACAGCTGAGTGGATGTTTTCCCAAACTCAGTTATGTGTTTTGTGCTGCTTTACACGTGAACATTTTGACTAACCAATTGCAAACTACATTTTTCAATTTTAATTTACATTTGCATCATTTAGCAGATCCTTTCATCTGAAACGACTTCTGAAAGCAATTCTGACTGAATGTGCTATTAAAGGGTTAATGGCCAACAGTGGCTGGGCAGTGGTGAGGCTTGAACTAGCAAGCTTTAGATTACTAGTCCTAACAGGACACCTACTAGCCATCACTGGACACCTAATGTTGCCAGGGCTTGTTCATAGTGCAAATTATCAAGTAAACCTAATGAACTTGAACACTGCACTATGTATGCGCATGTAATAAAGTTTTAATTTATACATTTAACTATAAATAGCTTATTACATAGCAAATAGCCAAAACAGCCACAAATGGTTGTTATTCTTAATGTGGTAATTAGAATTGTAATAAAATTTAAACGGCATTAATTAGATTAAGTTTAATGTCACACACATTAAAGCATCTAGACAAAAAAATTGTTGACCTATTTTGGTTTAACGGTTTAGCATTTTACAACATCATACATTATTGCGCTAGTTTTTCCCATGCAGTGATTTCTGTCTGTGTGATTCGAGTATGGCATTGCCCAGCCACAATATTACCACGTTTACTGTCTTGTTTTTAATGAACCACAAGCTTTTTTTCACCGAAGTTTTCTGCAGTGTCACCACAAATCACCAGTTTATGAATCAGTGTTGGAACTACCCTATCATATATAATCCATTCCTATTTCTTGCCTAGTTATTCTAGGATAAAACCAAGAAAAGCAGGAAATGAGATAAATGCGGTGAAATTACAGCCTGTGATTGGACCATTGCACCCACTGTTTACAGCGCCTGGCTCCATTTGGGCTGCGTCGCTCTTGATAGGTCTCAGTGTTCAGCGGATAAATGCTGTTCTATAGTGTATCTGTCAGAACAGATCAGCAGGGGAGTGATTCGGTTTAGCTAAACTGGTTTGTGTAGAGATTTGAGATTTCATGACAGTGTAGAAAAAGAAGCAGGCCTCACAAAGTGGTTCAGAGTTCAAGGAAATGTCAAGATTTTGTAACCAGCTTTCAGAGGCTACAATTAAGCGGACATGCACTAGCCTGTAATCCAGTGACCTTTAACCTGGTTCCTTCTTGTCCATGTGGGTAAAATTTCTCTAAAACGCTCTAAAGCTGTAATTAATGTAATTCAGCAATCTAGATTATAGTGATGCCTTGAAAATACAATTTAAAATACTGATTCACCTAAAACGTCTTTGTATGAGTACAAAATTGCTAAAGGTAGAAACATCTACAACTTTGTGCAAACTTTTTGCAAACATATTCCCTGTTGAAATATTAAATATCAAAATGACCCACAGTGAGAAATGAGTCAAGGTCTTGGGACTGTATTAGTTTCATTTTTGCCAGTTCATCAATTGTTTCATTGCTAATATCATCACATCTTTATTTTTGGGCTTGATTATTGATTGAAATTAGAGTTATAAGATTAGATTGGATTAGAAATGCATTATTAGTATGAGGTAACATGTAAGTATTCTGTTATAAATACAAGTCAACATATAAAGTAGTTTATCCAGCAAAACCACCTCACTGTACAATGTCACTCATGGGTAAATTTTGAAATCAAGACTATTATGATGATGATAAGCAGACGACAATGATAACTTTTGTGTATTATGGTTTGACATATAAAGATACGTATAAAGATACATCAATAGCATTAATAGCATTTCCTGGACTTAATAAAACTCTTCTCTTCTCTTCCATACTTGCTTCTATAGCATCCTGTGATGTAAGTGCAATAATTTTTAGCTTTGCGGATGTATGAAGTATGTATGAAGTCTCTTTAGAAGCTCTTCACTCACTTATCTATCCATCACTTAAACCATTTCCTCCACAAAGAAAAGCTATGACTGATGACCTACACACTTTTATAAAAAAACTAGGCATTCCTGTACCTGACAAGATATTTTTTTGTTCATTGTTTATGTTCATTTTTCATTTTCAAAGATGGATTTTAAAACACATTTAACATGTCTTAACAAATGTTTTGCTCAAATTCACATTATGACCCTTAATGCAGCAATAAATATAAAGAAAGGAACATATAAAAATAAAGAAAAATTTGACTGATTTAAAAGGGTTCAAATTATGCCTCTTTGAAGAACACAAGTTTCAATAGGTCTATGGGCTATATAAACGTAACCATGAAGTTCTTAGCTTATAATCAGTCTCACATAAAGAGATATTATTAGTTGACTTCGCTCCAGCGCGAGGCCGATTATAAAGGATCCATTTTGAGCTGCGTCTCATATGCTGATTAACTTTTGCTAGAGCTTTTCCGCTTCATCTCTAATGTGTTGATATATTTTCAGCATTTATCAGAAAAATGTTTGGAAACCGAAGTTTTTAACACACATTACTTTCAAATGATCGATCTATAATATGACTAGATCAAATACAAACACTAAAACACATAATTGTCATACAGCGACAAAAACACAAAAGTAATTATTTGAAAAACTCAATAAGTACATTCAGTCTGTCGTTTAGTGATTGTTAATGCACACGTTCATCTACACAACCTCCCTTAATAGTTCCCTATAAACTGTTGTATTGCAGCCAACAAAACACAACATGTCCTATGAGAATTTACTTGTAACCTTGATATCTCCTGCACGATGAATATAAATCCTGCATCCAAACGGTGAATCTTTCACTAATCTAGGAGCAGTAGAGACCCACAGGAAAATACAAAAACCTTAAATAGTAAAAGTAAACCAACCAACTAACAGTGACAGAATCCAGCAAAGATGTTAAATATATAAAGGCTACAAAAAGAATAAACATGAACTTTGTAACATTTGGTAAAGGCTATAATTTCTACATGTTTTTACCCTCAAATTAAAGCTGACATTCAATGCTTTAACCACGTACCCATTGTTCTGTTTTAAATTCAGTGGGCTGGATTACAGAGCAGACATGGCAAAACTGTTTCACGGTTTAGTTATTTAGGGATTATGTTCTATGAACTGTCTCTCCCCCCCCCCCAATAATTCTAATGTGCCTGCATTTAATGACAGTTTAAATCCAATCTCAAGGGACATACCAATCTTTCAGATTTCAATGACTTTAATAAGATTTCTGACTAAATGATACATTTTGTATAAAACCTACAAAATTAGTTCAAGATTTCAACCAAAAAAACTAATGTTAAATCCCCCTTTTTGGGATACTGAGACAGAAAACTGGTACTAAAAAGTTTTAATGTGATTTAATGTCATAGCTACAACACTGTTAAAAGTAATATAGTAATTAACTACAGTTAATAATGATTCTTTACCATTGCATGAAATGGTAATCTTCTGCCAAAGTTAAGGGGTAAAATCTTCTTGGTAAGAGGGCGGTGGTAGACTGCAGTGTAAATGCAAACTGGTCAAAAAGGGAGCTCAAGGTCAACAAAAGATTGTTGGAAAACCATTCCAGATGACTGGGATCACCAATGAGAAAACCAAGTGCAACGAGCAAAGCTGTCGTCTAAGCAAAAAGTTACTACCTCTAGAAGTATCTACAATAAAAGACTGATATGTTTAATCCTTTTTTGTTGAAAATATGTAATTTTGCATGTGTTCCTGCACAGTTGTCATGTCTTCAGTATTCATCAACAATATAAAAAATAAAGGTGAAGTAAATTCATATTGCATATGAATTTAAAGTTGTTATTAGGAGGAAATCTCAATGTAATTTATTAACTTTCCCAGCAACTGCAGGACTGAGTTTGCATTAATAAATTAATGTTGCTTTAAACATGATTGATTAGTACTTCATGACACTGTACCTCATACTTTCTCAAAAGGTTTTTTTAGTTTACATTCTTGCTATGCATCTTGGGAGTAGTGGTTCTGGTTTGTGGAAAGCCCTACAGCAAAGATATTGGAAGGAAATCAGCTTAGCATGATGGTTGTGGTTTACAATATTTTACTTGGCAAACAAAGTGGAAGCGGACGCCTACACTGATTAAAAGTGGTATTAGATCGGCCACACAGAATAAACTAAATGAAATATTGAATAAAAACTTGAATGTGCTTCTGCATATATTCTTTAACTTATTCTGTTTGCAATACTAATTCATACATTTATTCATATATTTCATACATTAAAAATCAGGCCAGGCATGGAATAGAATGGATGATATTGAAAAGCTCAGAGACTTATCATGTTGCTGTCTTTTGGATCCCACTTTATGAATTTAATCACATTTCTACCTGACCAGAGTTGTTCTGGTCAGCTATTATTGGATAATGAAAGCAGCCTGGAGCGAATTGTCTGCTGTAAATCATTTAAGTACAAACAAGTATAAAAAACTAAACGGTGAAGTGTTTGTGACTACAGCATTAGTATGATGTATAGCCTGAATTGACGGTCTAGCTTCACACAAGCTTCATCATGTGCAATATCAAAAGTTGGAGATGTGTTCCATGCATAGAAAGGTCCAATGTCTAGGATTTGTGATACAGATGAGAAACGTACCTAATTAAATAGTTCAAAAGTTTCAACAGATGGCAGGAGTGGAATAATACTGTGGATCCTGGCCTCTTGTGTTCATGAAAGGAGAACAAAACTGGTAGAGACCTTTTTTTTGGGGGGGGGGGGGCTTTGGCCAGGAACAATCTAATTTCTGAAAACAGGTACATGGATACCAACAATACCCATAAAGAAATCATGTGAAAAACAGATATTACAACCATTACATTAGAGTATTAGAGTATTACAACGAAAAAAACTAAACATGCATCATTATACTTGAACATGTGTGTGCTTTTTATTTGCTAAAAGAAACGAACTGTCCACACCTACATTTAAAAATACAGTAAAAATATTCCCACATAAGTGAAGGTTGTTGTACGGTGGAAGTAAATAACACAGCCAACTTTACATTATTAGTCATAATTTAAGAATAAACTAGCAAGCAAATATAGGTCAGCATTTGTGGTTAAGGAGGAATAAGCTGCATTTTACAAGTAAAAGTTGTAGAAGCAGACTTTTACTATTTCTCTGAAAAAACTTCATTCATTCATAATCGTGAGGGACTAGAAAGGCTTAAACACAAAACCATGTGTGGGACTTTGTGGACACACACACACACACACACAGATGCATTGGTCTGAGGAGAAGCAATGGTAGAGGCTACAATTCCCAGCATTCCAAAGCAAGCGTCCAAGCCACGCTGACGTCTGTGTGTCTGCTGTTTACCACCGCAAACTTCCTCTGACTTTACCCAGTGAGCAAGAGAAAGGGGATGGGGGTCTCTATTTAGGTAGCATGCTGATTCAGCCTGAGAAAGCCACAGTGTCTCCTCCCTGATTCCCCTCTCCATGTTCACCACACAACTCTACCTAACAGCTTGAGTGCAGTTAGATGTTGTTGTAACAACGGTGCGATTTAATTTAAGTACACCAGGCTTTAGGGCAGCTTACTCATGGCAGAATACTGAATGCATTGTTCTTCAAATGTGTATGTGTACCTACGATGATGCATCAAATAGCAATATGGCCAAAAATTGACATGTACACTTTTAGCACTTCATCAGCTTAAGAATAATTACTGCCAAGTGTGTTAAAAGATGCACTAAAACTGAAATCATCATCAAGTAATTATAGTCCATCACAAGTTATCATTTGATAAATTTGTAACCTAGGATATCCCAAATTTGTGTATATAAATGAGACATCTTTCTGTTTTTGTATTGGAATTTTAACATGTTTTACACTTTGCTTACATTCATGACAGAAAAGGGTTATTTATTATTATTAATAGAAATGTATCATATTAAGTTTCATCAGTACACAGGTTATAAAGAATACATGGAGTAAACCCACATGCAGAGAGCATGCAACATCCACATGGAAGAACCCTGATGGGCCAACTTGTGGATCGATCCCAGGACCATTTTGTTGTGAGGTGACAGTGCTACCCACAAAGCCACAGTGTTACACAAACTCTGTTTAAATCATTGTGTTCAAATTGGGAAATAACTAGTTAAATAAACCAATTGACACAAAAATATCTGCCATAACAGTCTCTCTTGTTTCTAATATTTACTGCTTAGTAAGTTCAAGTATATTTATTGAATTTATATTTAATTTTTTTGACTTGAGAGACCAAATCACTTCTATGTCTTCTATGTTTGATCTATGTATACCTTAAGTGAAAAAAACTTTTAAAATTACCAGCAAAAAAATGGTTTGCTGGGTTTATGTGTAACAAAGAATGATGAATTAGAGAAGGTATGTGTTAGAAAGTGTCATTATGACAGATCACAACAGTGCCTGAGAAGTAGTGGGACATTTGGAAGAATTCCCAGTAGGCAGGTCATGTTTCATGCTGATTACTGTGGCCTAACAAAATTACATTTATTTACCAAATACATTCCTCAGTTCACCATCAAAGTCTCCCTTATACAAATGCCCAAGTAAAATAGCTCTATATATGTAGTCATGTAAGAGAAGGAAACCGGCGGCCAGTATTAATATGTTAGCATGCTTATATGTTGCTCTATTAAGCTTATTAGCTAAATGTTATGGCTCAATGCAAATGCTGCTTGAGTGAGCTAAACTCAGTAAGAATAAGTCTAAAAAACAGGCAACCAGAGACAAAATAACCAAATAGCCAAAACTATTTGATTGTAAGAATAAAAGAAAATGTTAGCAGTAAATGATTTTGTAAATTATGATTATAACAGTGTGATTACATCTATGACAGAAACGGTAGTTACTAACTTTACAAGATACTTTAGTTTATAAGTTTAATGTCACAGTCATTGACAATTGTTTAATCGGTAGTTAACCTCACTGCGTATGTTTGTAGTCTGAAAGGAAACCAGAGCTCCCAAAGGAAACCCAAACAGTCATTGTGCGAACATACAAACTTCACACAGAAAAGACCCAGACCACCGCGTTCGGGGGGTTTCATTCTTGCTGTAAAGCAAGAATGTTGCAATGTAACACTTACTGTTTAGATATATAAATTTCAGTCTCTAAAGATATATCTGTCAGGCTAACTAGTAATCATGGATACTGGGTTATTGACTGCTCAGTGAGGTAAAACAAAAAGTAAATTTTTAAAATAAAGCAGTCATGAACATTTTAAAATAACACAATTTTTTGCATTTGCAAAGCTGCATTTGATGTGATTCCTTAGACATGTTTCAGTAATTCAAATTCAAGTTGTATTTGTCATTACACATATACAGATGTACAGTACAACGAAATGTTTATCTTCGCATATCCCAACTTGTCTGGAAGTTGGGGTCAGAGTGAAAGGGTCAGCCAACGTACGGCGCCCCTGGAGCAGACAGGATTAAGGGTCTCGCTCAAGGACCCAACAGTGGCCGTGTAGTAGAACCATAAACACAAAAACACATGGTGGCCACACTTATTACTCTTACTTACTACATGGCAGGTCATGTTCCAGTGTAATTATTATTATTTATAGTTTATATAGTTATATAGTTTTATATAATACCGTGTAAACTTTTATGTAAAGAAACGTTCAACTAATTGTGTATGCTTCTATTTAGCAATACTGTCAGAACATAAACTTGAAGCATATAGATTAAGGAGGAAACAGTAGCTCCCACCAGATGTATCTGGTTTTATTCTGTGAGCAACAGAAATACCAACATGGAGTAAATAATCTCCCTGTAATTCTTTTCTTAATAAGTGTTAGAAATCATTTGTATTCAGTGCAGACACATCTAGCAGAATAACAAACAATTTAAACTCATGCATCAGACCATGTTCAAAACATGAGCACATGAGTGTCAGGTCATGAAGATTCTGGTCACACGGTCATTTACACTCCTGACCCATCACATAGTGCCATGTCTGTGTTCTTAATACTCCTTAAGAAACAGGTTGACGGTTAAACTGGGTGATTCACTCACTGTATGACCGCTCAGGCTTGTGCTATGGACTATCACTGTTGCATTAGACTTCAATTTTGTGTAGAAGGATTGACGACTAGTTGATACATTATTGTTCCACAACATAAAAAGTTAAAAGTTTGTGTGTCGGGTTCTGTCCCCTGCTAGTTAACAGCCGTCTAAATCCCCACCTCTCCTCTTTCTATCTCCACAACAGATTGCTTCCAAGAGAGGACTGATGGCTAAGCGAGATAAGACGTCAAGAAGCATTCTGGCTACCGAGCGTCCGGACCAGCCCCAACACGCAGCATGTGTGCGTGTGTGTCTGTGTATGCATGTAATGCGTGCGTGTTGTGTGGTTAGTCACTAGATTAGACACAGCAGTTGCAGGAGATTCTTGTTTCCCCCTGAGCATAGAGAGACACCAGGCCTAGGCGACAGGATGCTCGAATGAAAGAGACATTACACACTGCTCTAAGCATTCACTGCCATCTGATCCTCCCAACACACACAGTGCATTACAGAGTCGATAACATCTCATATTCGAAATGCAAGATCTGAAGTACAAACAAAAAACGAAAAAAAAAAAAACCAAGTTAAGAATGCCGTATTATGACATTTGCGTGAGGACAATTTAAGGCATAAAAGTTTGCATTGGAGTATACTTGAACGGTTGGCTCCAAAAAAAGTTTGCAGCAAAGGTTGTATATAAATGTCTTTTCTCAATTGTCAAAATTGTCAAGGGTCTTTAATTTACCACTTTAATAAAGAAAAAGTTCAGAATTTGAAATAGAATCTTGTACCCACCCATGGCTGCTTTGAACAAGAGATGAATTTTATAATAGCTAAACATAAAATGTAAACATGTGTATTAGTTTCTCAAACGTTGATTACAATAGGATATACAAACATCACTAAATAATTATATTACACTGTCTACTTCATCCTAGCATCCTGTGTGTGTGTGTGTGTGTGTGTGCGTGCGTGCGTGCGTGCGTGCGCGCGCGTGCGTGCGTGCGTGTGTGTGTGTGTGTGTGTGGTAGTTAAATCTAAAAATAAAAGACAAAATACAAAAATGCTAAATAGCACACAACATGAGATTTGGAATTGAAAAGGACTGCAACTTCTGTTACGCCTGCAGTTTAGTGGAGATAATTGGTTCACACTTAGCCCAATAGTTTAAGATACATTTTATTTTACAAATAGGAACCTCAGCTTGGTTAAATACACAGCAAACCTAGTCTTGGTGATGTTCTCCCCTCCACCAAAAGGGTACAGCAAACAGGGGACAAACTCCATATGTGGCATGTGGATTTAAAACTGGCCCCTGAATGTACAAGTTGTCCCAATACTTGACCATACAGTGTAAACAGTCACTAAAAGTACAGCTATAACGTAATACTTGGTCATGCAAGAATAAACATTGTAATTACCTTAAGTTCCTTAACAGTCCCTAACTTTTAATGCCCGCCGTGACGTGTATGTTAATACAGATGAAGTGAATATAGTCAACAAGACACAGTGAAATACTTCTGTTAATTATTTAAAGCAATAAAGGGGAAGTTAAATATCCCTGCAATCTAGTCATGCGGTCTCCCAACAAAATATTTCAATGCTACACAGAAAAGGTCATTTTCCTGGCGGCCTACAGCCACAATGTTAAAAGCACAGATACTCAGAATAAGTTAATGCTTCAGTAATAATGGAGAATAAAAGCATCATTATTTATCCTTTACCAAAATTTTCAAATAGTACAATGGCAGCAACAACATTGTTTTAGGCATTTACAGCATTTAGCACATGCTTTTTTCCACGGCAACTAACAATTACATTAGTTACAGAATTATTACAGAATTAGTTACAGTTTGAGAAATTGCCGGTTAAGAGGGTTGCATCAAGGCCCAACAGCAGCAACCTACCATCAGTGAGGTTTGAACCGGCGTCTTTTACATTATCCTAATCAACAGTATTCACTTGGCTGGCCCACTATTGGCATAACTTCAACTCTTCTGGCATATTTTCAGTTGGCATAATAACCTTGCAAAGATGTGGAGGAGTAGAATACTATTAAAATTAACTGATTGTGTTGAAGTGCCAGTTTGACATCTTTCTAGCTCATTAATTGGCTTACTGATACTGATGATGTTTATTTATGAAGATTTCATAATCTATAGATGTTATATTTTTAATCAAGCACACACCTCTTTCATTTTTATGTTACAATCAGCAAGATCAAAACTTGTGAAAATAGCTTACAGCGTGTGATGATTTATTTATACAGACTTGAGTGTCTTAAGTCATTCAGAACTTTCTAATCATAATCAAATTCTGTTCAAATTCTGAATGTTTTACATTACAACAAACTGATTAAAAATCAGTTTAAAACTTATAAACCAGCTTTTGTAAACCACGGTGTAATGTGCCATGTGTCCTGAAGCTATAAGTCTCTCTGAAATAGGCCGTCTTGTCTCCACCATCCTGACATTGGCAGTTGATCAGTAAACGTTTCTTCTCATCACCGTGGAGTCAAGGCACTCTGAAAGCGCTCTGTTTTAAACTTGGAGAAACTGGTCACTAGCTCTTTCAGGGAGTAATAAACTGTCTCTCATCACAAGCTTCATTACTTTAAAGCAGACACACAATAGTGTTTTATATGGAGCCCACAGATGCCAAATTGAGTTGCTATTTGTTGTAGGAATACATTAAAACATTGCATTGGAAAAAAGTTTAAATCATGTAATACTAAAGTAATTATGATGTAATTTATCCTAATAGTCTTGACAAAGAGTTTTTATGTTGGGAAAATAAAAAGCTAAAGGGGTTTTGATCTGGCTTTGGGGCACTTCCAGTACATGTGACATAAGGAACTGAATTTTTCAATAAGGAAAAAACTGTGGTAAATGCTAATTTAATGAAATGGATATTGTAGCTTACTATAACCTCTTGATGCATTTAGTACTAAATAAAAATCATATGTTCTAAGACATAAAAGCTAAATTTAAACCACCTTTAGAAGCAGAACTGTTGTAATAAGGACTGCTTTTTGTCTGATGCTGGGTAATAACGCTGAACATCAGACTGTAAAGCTTACCTTTCAAACTCCAGATAAACCTTATCAACATTGTGCTGGAGCTTGGACACTATAAATCACAGGACACATCGACACTGCTTTTATTTTTTACTAATATTTTAGTGGCGAGGGATTGTGTACAGTTATTTATTAACTTATTTATTACCTTATTTGTTAAGAAAATTGACACCTTTTGCAATGATGATGTATTAATTGTAAATTTAATGAATTGTGTAAATAATATAACCTATTAAAAGTGTGTAATTAACCACCAAATTCTGTATAACGAACATGTCATTTATATTTCAAGGGTGCAACCGGTTATATGGTTGAATTGGGTTTAAAACTCTAGTATTTCAAATAATAGCACATGTTTACCGACAAGGTTTCCACCGTTTTTTTGTAGTTCTTAAAAAAGTGTGTGCATGTGATAAAAAATAGTGTTAACATCATGAGCATCATCTGCATAGTTCAAAACTAGGTCAGACCAAGAATAAAATTATATGTTTTAAATAAGAAGTACAAGAATAGCATCCAGTGCACATTACAAGCCAACGGAACAAGAATAGTACTTTTTATGATCACAGATACAAATCATGAGCACTGCAGCATTTTCCCTAACCAAGACAAGTAAGATCAAGTGAGTATTTTTATAGATATTAGTATCAGTTCATGGGTATCGGTTTCTGTCAGTACCTTTCTTCTTTTAGACCTCCTGTTTAAATCAATTAAACACACAGCGAGACTGCCATATTGATGCAAGTTAGGTAGTTTAATATTCTAGTCAATAGCTGACTTGTTTAAATAAATCAGGATTGAGTATATCAATTAATGGGCAATGTTATTAGAAGTATGTATGTAACATTTTCCGTACTGGATTTAGTTTTCTTGTACAGTATTTTCATTTTAATCATTTATATTATTATAAGTTATATCTCTGATGCTTCTACAGACGCTGGCCAGACCTGGATCCTGCTCTCATTGATCACTGAAAGCTCTGGCGTCTGTTGTATTGAATGTGGGGATGTCTATCGTAAGGGATAGATAGGGGTAGAGTTCTCCATCTTTTTGACTGAGATATGAGGAGACTAAAACAAGCATGTAAACAAAAATGCACGTTTTAAATGTAGAAACTAAATTTTAATCTTGCACAAATGTCACATGAAGTTAAACAATGATTATTAAAGGTTCTCTCTAATAAACATTCTTTTGGTAGATTTACTGCACCATTTTGATGGGTTTTGTGCAATCCATTATGCACTAGTACGATTTTACGTTTTAAGTTTAAGTTTAGTTAAATTGCATTTAATACCTTTGTGACTACAAGTAGAAGGCTGTACAAGGTAACACATAATTAGAACGAATAAATACAATTATAGGGTTTGTTAAGGTGTCCGTTTGAATTGTATACAGTTTTTGAAGTCAGTGTAAGGTATGAGGGTTATTTAGCTGTAGGCAGTGAGATAAGAGAGGTCAGAGTTGTGCTTTTTTTGTATTTAGGTGGTATGGATGCCTGAGGCTGGGGCACTGATGTTTTAGGCTAATTACCATGAAGATACACGAACCTTAGCTTAATCCAGATTATTAATGGTTTAAGCTTGCTCAGATCGACACAGTCTGTTTTATGCTGTTAGAACGTTTTGGATGTCTTTAAGCATTAGCTGAGGTCCATTAATAGAGCAACTAATCAGATCTATGCTGTACCAGCATTCTGAAATATTTAATATATTATTACTTTATCTTAGCCTTCAGTACATAATCAATAAATTAACACACAATGTAACACACAACAAACCTGTGCTTATGCACACAAAAGATCTTTTTTTGTGTGTGTGGGGGTGTGTGTGTGTGTGTGTGTGGGGGGGGGTTACCTTCTTGTATGTACTGAATAACTGAGTTAGTGAGATGAGCATCTTCAAGATGCTTTGCGTGTCGATAGTTTAAGAATGGAAGTTTAAAAATGGAATAAAAGTAAGTTGATCTTACATGTGATGGTCAAGGTTATACAATAAATGACAAATAATTACCACAATCAGTTACTCAGACAGCTAATAGACAAAACATGTAAATGCTAATCTAATCATTGACATGCAGTTAGTGTTGAGCCTTCTAACCTTTCAGCTCCAGCTGTGCCATAAAACAGATCCTACACCCTTAGTCTGGCTTTCAAATAATATCTAATATGCAGAAAATAACTACATTGTAGATTGTACTTGTAAATATGACAAATATATTCAAAAGCGTAAAAACAGCCATGAAATTGAGTCATTTAGACTGATTCTGCTTTGAAGCATCTCTGCAACAACTATCAGGCAGCTGTAGTGAGTACCTACTAAAAGTGTTCTGACAAGCCACAAACCACCAGATTGCAAGGCAGCCAAGACTTATTGAAGCCAGAGGACATAAAAGAAATGTGTGGTACAGGCCAACAAAAGGGCTACTGTGGCTCATATTGCAGATAATTTAATACTGGTGTGACAACACAGTGCATCAAACCTGTATGTGTATGGAGCCAATATGCAGGGTAGCCTTAGTGCCCACGCTCCTGTCTACAATTTAATGCACATAAAGTGAAGCGTTCAGAGTTCAGACTGGGTGTAGAATAAGCACTAAATGCCAGCACAGTTTTGTTCAGGGCAGGATGGGTAGAATGGAATGTTGAATTAGTTTATTTTAACAGTTTGCACACTAATCAAATTTCTTTCTCAAACACTAACTTTGACGACAATGTTTTCTCAATTTTATTTAAATATTTTCACAATGCAATATTTAAATATTTCATTACAATTAACTGAAGGTCTTAAAATAAAAGAATAAAAATCTTAGAATGCTGTTTAATAATTGGCATTTTTCAAGGTTTTTTAGAATTAATTTAGAGTATGTTTCTGTGCCCTGTGACACACTGGCAACATGATCAGGTGTTAAGTGTATTCACCCAGTCTGTGTCCCACCATGACCCTAAATAGGAATAAAGCACTGGTCAAACTAGATATTGGATGGATGGATTTCTGATCATCTTTCTTAAAACCTTTTAAAAGTATTTTGCCAAATGTAGATATTATATGTAATGCATACTTAAAAAAGCTTTGGGACGGCAAAAACCAGCAGCCCAATTCATCAAAAATAATGGGCTTGGTGCTTCCCCCTCAATCCATCATTCATTGAGGTCAAATTTAAGCGCAACTTCACTATTACCAGAGTTTGGAAAGATTCCAGAAACGAGAAATCTGATCGCATGGCTCGGTCATTTTCTGTATTTGGGTAAATGTGGTTTTCTAAGTCAAGCTGCAGGAACTTTTCACTGATTGAGTTTGTTCATTTTCGCCCTCAAGTACTTTGTGAACCTTTGTCATCTAACACATTTTTGCCATAACTGAAAATGTACCGTCAAGTCCTCACATCCCCTCCAGCATTTCAGTCCGCTTTTGTCTCGCCATCAGACAGAATTAAGAGCTACAGGAGCTGCAAACTCATGCTGATATGAGCTGATGAGGTCTGGCATACGCCGATGGGGTGGATTTGGGGTCAAATTAAGGTTTTAGAACAGAAAGGACTAAGAAACAATGACCAATTCCCTGCCGTCCAAAACATACCAAGATTTAATCAGACAGCTGTATGCATTAGCATGGTGTCTAACAGCAGGTTAGACCCAATCTAATTAAACAACATATTTTCCGTGCCAGTAGTGGTGTTACTTTGGGGAAAAGTTACTCAATAAAACTGAGGGCAGAGGAAAGCTTGCACCACTGGAGACTGGAACAAGTCAGGGTCAAAGGGTGGCATCTTTACCGGTCATAAAGCATCCTTTCTTGCTGACTTTCTAAACACTAGCCCACAAAGTATTGTACAGAAGTAAGATGAAAAAAAAATTTAGAAGAACATTTAGAAGAAAAGAACTGACTATGAGTAACATGCAAAAGACAGTTAATTTTCGGATGCCAACACAGGGCTTAATATTCCTTCTCTCTCTTTGTGAAACCCAAGCATGCTTTATTAAAGGAATGTCTTTCAATAATCGTCCTCCTTTTCCTCCTCTTATCTCTCATCCACTGCCCTTTTATTCTTCATCCTCTGCTCTGATTCTTTCTCTCTGGCCATCATTCAAAGGTGAGCCCTCAACCTCTCCTCCCCCTCTGTCTGTCCCAGCGCTGCCGTTTGGCAGTAAGATCACAGAATTTCGGCAGCGACTCTTTCCATAGGAAGCTAATCTCAACATCTCATCTCATTCCCACTCCTGGCCTTTGGGTCTCGGGTCATTCACCTTCTCAGGTGTGCCTTCTTCATGGCCAGACTGTGGTCCACTTCTGTTTCATTCAATAAATTTAAAGGCTTTATTTTAGACCGACTTTATTTACCGTTTATTAGAAGGCATGACATTTAAATAAAAATGTACACTCTCTTATAAGGGATATTTAACCTTTATATTGTTTTTTAAGGAAGCGTCTCATTTGAATTTCGTCATGGATCCTTTGATGATGTTTTTTAAAGCATTCACTTTTTCACAATGAATTATGAGATGGAGTTTGATGGCAGTGGAACAATATTGGATAGATGAATTTATTTTTTAGAATTATAACATTTTGTTTTACATTTCATTCTCTATAGGCCACAGAAATTACTCATTACACAATTTCAAACACAGACATGGTCAATTTTGTATCTCACTTGCTCTGTGGAACTGTGGGATGAAACTACAGCTCTGGGAGTAAACCTTTATAGATACTTAAACATGAACTCTCAGACAGGACCAAGGCTGCTGCACCAGGAACTCAAACCCAGGACCTTTCTGCTGTTTGTCAGCATTGTTACCCAATGAGAAATACAGTAATCTGAACTGGCTTTTATTTTAAGTGAGTTAAATCTTTAGCATTTTCACGTTAAATTTTAGATACAAGTTCTGTATATCTAGCATCAATAGAACTCAATCAGTTAACCAGTTTGTTAATTAAGTAATTCATAATTTATTAAATCCAGGCAAGTTTATACATTTAGTTCAACAGAAACAAAGGCAAAGTAAAAAAGAAGGGGTCACAGTGACTGTGTGTTTAGTTGAGTGGACGTGTCCTTTGGCCTCATTAGATGATTAACTCACTGGCCATTCAGCCATGTCGAAGCGAACACACAGAAGAGCTGGTGTGTGTGTGTGTGTGTGTGTGTGTGTGTGTGTGTGTGTGTGTGTGTGTCAGTACAGTTTAACATTAAATATGTAATCAAACAACAAAACTCTTTTTGTTCGACTCTCAAACATTGATTTTGAAAATTCTGTGTCATCATTTGAATGGGCCTGCAAGAGAGAACATGACAAGGTGAAAACTAGAGTTACACAACATTTCACTAGACATGTACTTTATTTACCAGCAGTTTTGAGAATTATTGTGCATGAAGAATTATTATAATTAATATATGATGTAATAAATATGATGTGATAAAGTTTTGGCATTTTTACACAATTTAAATTGTACAGACTTCCTGACGTCAACATGTAAAACAATCTGTATATGATAAAGCTAAATGACAGTTCATGTGAGTGTGCCAACAAACCTACTTCATGGCATTTTGTTGTGCGTGAGTGTGTTATCCATTTGTGTAACTGAATGAAGGGGGCAGTCCTTCACTGACTTTCCCACGGACTTCGCTGAGCAAAGACACCCAGACAGATACAGATAACAGCAAATCAGTCAGGCCTGACCTTGCTCTCAAGGTTTGTATTCCCCAAATAATCCTAATTAAAACAAATACAACAACTGAGACACTAAATGTTTCAATTATCACCATTTCAATCTTTATTCGGGCAAGTATGCATACAATATGAAATTATGTCAAAGAAAGCTGTTTCTCTTTGAGAATGGTGTGAGAGTGGTAGTGTTTTGTTTCATTACTGATATCGTTATACGAAGTTACACTGCAATATTGTCAACCTGAATGACTTTACACTTGCTATCTGGATTTACTAACGATGTGAAGGCTTATTAATTATATATGCATTAGCCAAGCTCTACTTCCACTATGCACTCTTACTAATAACTAATAATATAACACTATATATTATTATATATACTATATATAACTAAATATATAACACTAATAACATTCTTGGTTCCTGGACAAACTAGTGCAAAGACAGGTCAGTTCTCTTTAGATCTAATTTAAGGTAATTATGTAAAGATACTCAAACCTAAGTTCCAGTATAAGATATGGATTGCAAATGAATGTTAAGTTTTGGAATGAGTTTGCAGGTCAGAGGCCAGACGAAACAGTAACCAAAGACTTCTGTTTGCCTGTCTGACCGTGTGTATGTGTATGCACTCGTCTCCATCATCACTTCATTGTGTCACTACCAATTACCCATAATTATACCTGGCAGCATTAGCTCCAGTCAGTCAGTAAGCACAATGTCCAGACTTTTATCTATTTTCTGGTGGAGCAGGCTTTTTCCTTTCCGTTCTCTCCCTCTCACACAGCCAGACAAACACATTCATATTCAAAACACACCTAGCAAAACACACAATACTCACAACAGTCTCATTCTTGCCGCTTCCAGTGTAATGGAGCATATAAAATTAAGACTGTTGAAGTCAAATCTATTGTTTGTGTTGCTGTTGACAATCTGGCAAAAAGGAACAGCTAAGTAGGTAGGTTGAAAAATTGTAACATTTATTGTAGCATATAAGTGGTTTTATTTTTATTTTATTTTCTTTATGAGATTTACACAAATACTAATATTTACAATTCCAATTTCCTACAACCATCTCGATCCCCCAGCAGCTGTAGACAAAGTGACTACACTAAACTGGGAGAAATGGGATAAAAATACACAAAACACGAAAAGGAAAAACATTTCCTAAGAATTATTAAATTTTAATAATAAACTAAAATTTAAATAATTAATAATAAACCTTATTATTTACCCATGCATGGACAAGAAACGCTTTCTTCTAAATACTGATGCAGTTTATTCTGTCACCACTGTCACCACAATAGGGCTGTCCACAACCAAGGATTTTGCTGGTCGACCAGTGGTCATCATTTACTTCAACTAATCGACTAATAGTCGACTAAAAATACCATTTAGACCGGGATACA
>JAOTRQ010000034.1:1791145-1805171 GCA_028565875.1 Hoplisoma paleatum
TATATATATACAGTAATACTACATAGTATACACAGTAATAACACATAATACTCATATTTAGCAGTGTGTTATTATGGTTTATATAGAGAGGTTAGGAATACTGTTGACCATACGTAACACTGCTGAACTGTATACTGTAGATACTTGGACATTTTCACAATTTCTTTCTTTGTATCATACGCATCCTTAACCCTATAATTTTTACCAGCCATAATAAGGTCCAAATGACACACCCTGCCCTCGCTTCATTTTTTCTTCATTAAATGAAGTCCTAGCAGAGCTGCATTTAAGCCTAGTGTAAAAGGTAAATTATAGCTTCTCTCATTCTGCTACTGCACACTATAGTTTAGCATCAAATCACACTGTATACAAGAAGCATATTCATTTACATAGCAGACAAGGAGGCGCATAATAACTAAGGAAATATATGGAAAAACATTTCTTTAACCATTTAGTTCTGGTATTACATACACTGTGTAAGAGTAGTTGCCTTTGTACCTGAAAGTCAAATACTGTTAATTACTAACAATAGTTAGATACTGTCGAAGAGCTTTTACCTGTGCAATAACTATACTGCCTGTACTAAAAACTTAACTGCAGCCACAAGTATTTTGTTTTTTATAACAAATCCTCTGAGTCTGATCTGTATTTATCTCTCAAATACATATATGCTGAATTGAATAAAGCTGTACCAGTATTCTGGCTCATATTCTGAGGTCATGTCAACCGAGCCTTGACCCAATGTCATTTATCACACCTGAGCAAAATGGCCCAACTTAGCTCCTTCTTTGTTCAGCATTAAGGAGGTAAAGTGTGTAGTAACACCCAGAGTTTAAGTTACATAGTCTATTGTTCACCAGCACCATCTACACTTACCTGTGCATAACAAGCGCATTATAAAAGAACCCCCATAAAACACTTGATGGTTTGGTGTCGGTGGCTTTCATAGCCAATAGTCTTTTACTTTTCTTTTTTTGTCATTACAATGTTATCATTACATTGGTCAGTGGAAAAAAATTGAAAAAAAAAAAAAACACACACACACAATACAAAAGAATCTACAGTTTAGGGATTTGGCAACGGTTTATACTAAGATTACAATGACTTTAACATTATGGACTAGATCCTTAAAGTTTCAGATCAAACCAAATCTGGATTGTTATGTTTTTGTGTGGAATGGCATTAACAGAACGAGTGTACTTAGTTGGGGTTTAATAACAGGTGGTTTCAGGCTGTTTGGGTCATTTTCAGACAGTCTCCACCAGGAATAAATAAAAGAAAAAGAGCCTGTCATGGCTGCCTGCAGCACTCTGTCCTGTAATTTAGTGTGCGCCTTAGCAGCCTAATCACTGTCTGACTGCTCACTGTTATTACCTGTGCTCATGACAGGGAGAGGCCGCTGTGTGTGTGTGGAGCCAGTAAGGCAGACTGACCTAACGATACTCTTTACAGATGTCAGGGACTTAAACCTGCTGGATCACATGCAATAGTTTCTGTCCTTTTGTCCAGTGAACTAAAGCGCTGATCGGACACGATGGACAAACTTGGGTTTCTAAATAGTGGCCCACTTTTTACAAAACCAGATAGATGGCATTAATACAGAGAGTTCAAATATATAACATTGCAATGTGATTTTGATGAGAAAGTTTCTATTAGTATCAACAAGTGACATCATTTCCTTGCCATTTGTTACATAAGAGCACATTTACTCGACTTTGCGCCAAAATCGTTTGCATGCCACATGCTAAAGTAAACTCTATAACACAATGGAAAGTGCATGGTTTAATATTTGAAGGCAGACACTATTGTTCTGTCTTGCCAACCACTTACGATTGAATTCCCTGATTATTATTGTCTTACACACTTTTACCCGTGTTCATGTTAACACAATCATCTTTTCTTGCTGCAATTATTTAAAATGATTTTAATATGATTTCATATACACATTCTGGTCAGTATAATTAAAATATATTTTCAGTTTAGATCTATGTATATTGAATATAGTCGAATGGGCACTAGTATCCATACAAACTTTTTGAATGCCATAATTTGAATGTTTTTTAAATGTTTTGACTTGACATTAAAAACATTTACTGTTCATGAATATGCATTTTAAAATGTAGTTTTGAAAAAGGATTTTAATGCCTGATATCACATGTAACTATTTTGCAATTCTTATTTTGAAAATGTAAACAATCAAAAAAGTTGAGCTTTGACTGTTAAGGTCTTATTTAGATACTTCATGGTCACTATGTCACTTTAACAACAGTCACTTTATTTTAATATATATTTACAGTTTTTTCTCCCTTTATAACTTATCTTTCCAATTTTTACTTTTTATATTGTTAAAAAAAGTTTACTTTAATGTTTACAATTATTGTTTTCTATTTTTGTAGCTTGTTAACCGTAATTTCGAGTGTTAGGATGGAGTAGTTACAAAGCATTTCACTGCCGGTTGTTACTGTGTATAACTATGTATGTGACAAATAAACTTTGATTTGATTTGTCATAGATTCCGGCATTTTGTTCTTATTTGAGTTAGTATAAAATTAATAAAAGTATTAGTCAGCTTCCTTTTATACATTCTTTATTCCTCTCAGTTAGACACTATTTCAGAACAGCACATTTTACATGATCCCCCTCACCACCTGTGTCAAATAGCAAAGAACATTGGTGCTCTTTCATTTACCTTCTAAATTACATCCAAAGAGCCAGAGGCATCCAATTCAAGAGTAGAAAAAAGTCCACCAAACATCAACCCCCAGCTCAGATGATTGCAGTGTTTACACACAACATAATGAAAAACGTCTGTCTTCTGAACAAAGGATACAACTTTAAAGACACGTGATGTAGGACATAACTAAAGGTTTCAACACCTGAGGCTTCTTTACAGCAAGAATTGTATAAACCTGATGTACAAAATCAAGATATAAATGGCAGAAAGATCACAAAACTAGACACGTTGGATTAGTATTAGACTCAAAGTCTAGATTTTGTTTATTTTGTTATTTTAAGTTACATCATGTTTTAATTGTAACTGACAGTGAGTATAGCAAATGCTTTAATGTTATGTCACCACCACTTTGGCAAAAATAAGAGAATATTTTGCTTCTTCAATTCTAAATTAAAACATGAAGTACCCAGCATTTTGTACATTACAACCAGATGGTTCAGCCAATAGATTACTGTGTATAAAGGGGTTTTAATTTGGAATGACTCTTTCATGAGACATCATGAATATCTGAATTAGAATTTTTTAAATAGGATACACTGAAAGAGAACTTACTTAACCACAAAAAGAAGCTTCTGAAGACAAAAGGAGGAAACAACTAAATGTCAAGTAAACTGTTGTCATTAGATTGAGAGAGACACATGAGCACCTCACAGAAACCACGCTGGACCGGATGAATGTGTAACGATGTAATGTGATGGTTTTATGGTGGCAAAAGACAAATAATGCCCATATGGTTTTTCAAATCGCACATTTTTACAGGCCGTTTTACACTATTTAATACGTTTATGAAAGGAAATGGTTATTCATTTAACAAGATTACATCAAACACAGTCCTGGATTATTTAGTATCTCCAGTTTACCTCTAGTGTTGTAGATGATGCGATGAAACTGCAGCTGCCTTCATTGTTAAGCACAAGTGAACGTGGTGTACAGCTTTCTTTAAATACATTGTGTAGATGCTTACGATCTACAGTCAGTTCAGTTGTAAATGTGCCAAACATAAGCCAATTATATTATATTGTGCAATAATCAAATTTAGCTATATTGCAAATGTTGTTTTGAAAATCTAAACAGCTAAACACAGCTGAACTTTTGAAGCTCGCTTTGAGGGTTTTAGATTCAGGACAATTTTCAGTATCCTATTTGATTTAGTGTAAAATAAATAAAAAGCTATGTCTTTATTCATTTTTTATTCTTTTCACTCATAGACAAGCTGTATAGACACCACTATTTCAGATAAGCACATGGCACCAGAAACACTGATAACATACTTGTCTGGAATGTACTTTCCAAGATATGGAAAAATGATTCTATGATTGTGCATGCATGAGCACACAAACACAGATACACGCATGATGATACACTCCTGATAAAGGTCCACTTGACAAACTTGTCAGTATATTTTCCAGACACACTGATGTATACAAAAATAACAAAAAAGATCCGAAAAAAATATAATTATACTGGATAAGTAAAGAGGACTAGTTCAATACCCAAAAATATAAACATTTGTGTGGTAGAACACAAGAACATCTTAAATTGGTCAAACATTCATAATAACATTAATGTTATCTTTTCATCTGTACATGAAATTAAAATACAGACATTTGAACCTTGTAACAGAAGTTACAATTAAAACATGATTTCTTTTCCCTAACTTTAAAAATAATGAAATAACCAATTTCTAGATTTTGAGTCTCTAATACTGATCCAATGTGTCTAGTTTTGTGTTTTTTCCTGCCCCTTACATCTTGATTTTTTAATTTAAATAGACTATAAACTAAAATGCTGATACTTTTCAGTGGGTTGAATTTGTTTATGGTTGGCTGCATTGTATAACCTGTAGAGACCATTATGTAGACCTGTAGTAAGTGACATTTGCAGTTTCATGTGTGGTACCTTTAAACAAATATTTAAAGTAGTTTAGCATATATAAGTAGCGTCATACGTCTCATATCGTTCAGTCTCTGCACTTTAAATTTGATCTTTACATCAAATCTCACCATGGCAGCATGTCTTCATCACTGCATCGAATCTTGGTAATGAACCAGAAGCAAAAAAGGAATTAAAAATAAGAAAAAAATAATAAACACAAAGTGTTCATTGAAGAAGAAAAGACAATGTGCTGCTCTCTTCACTTTTCTCTTTTTATTTTCAGGAGGTACACAAAGGGAATGATTGTTGAAGCATAATGCAATATGGGAAAACATTTGAGCAGACATCGCATTTAACTAACTGGTGATAATGATCTCATTATTGGGAAGAACTTTCCTTTGGGAGTCCAGGGTTCATACACAGTGAAGAGGTAAGACATAGGTCAAAGGCAGAGGTGAGGTAAAATGACTTCACATGTACTTGCATCTATTAACTGTTAATGCATTTAAAACATTTAAAAAATGATTTTATATAATTGAATGTTTATTTACATATTTTATTTACCAGTTACACTGACTGAAGATAATTTACCAGTAGGGAACTGACAGTGTGATTTCAGCAAAACAGAAGACATGTTGATGCCAGGACTAATATTCCCTTAACTTCATTTCAACAATGTACGTATTTTAATAATAGAACACAAGGTACATTTTTATATTAAATTTAAACAGCAGATTTCAGTAGAATTCAAGTACAATTTTAAAAATAGTTTAGTAGTTTTTCTAAAATGACCAAATGCCCCAATATCATAACAGCACGGAGGAAATTAACAAAACAAAGTACAAGAACCTGGTCAAGTTAAAAGATACAATTTGAGACAAAAAGAATTTGATGACTGAAAAAGAATAAAAAAGCAAAATCATATATTAATATAATCATGTAGTTAGAAGGTTATAGCAACTCATAACAATAACCCATGAATAGTTCAACAAAAGAATAATCAGACATTATGAGAGGGAAAAAAAGATCAGGAAGTGATTAGAAAAAATAGAAGAGACAAGATGATCATTAGAATACAGAGTTTTTGGAAAGCCAATTTAAGTGGAAAATCCCTTTCCTGATTACAAGTCTTCATAATATTTTTCTTTCATAGATAAATTAACTTTAATGGAGAACAGAATGTCGTAAATTCCAGTTAAGCCAAAGCCTCTGTTCATGTTCTCGTTTTTACTAAGTGAGAGATGAGAGTTAAACTTGTGATATCGCTAAACAAACATTCTTTCCCCCATCTTGCGTCCGTCCTGGTCTGAGAGTATATTTGTTTGGTCTGCCAGCTTTTAAAAAGCTACTGAATAAAGGAATACACAAGAGGGGTCTGTTGCAACACAAACAAAGCACAAAAGACTTTAAAAAATAATAAAAATAGCGTGAAACTCTTTGCCAAACTGTGTTGGTAAAAATTGACATTTACAGTTTTCGTATTAAGCAGACGCCTTCATCCAAAGCTACATTCTATTACAATTAAACAGTATTATAAGTGACAAAAAGTTAAAAGCTTTGCTTTGGAGTCCAACAGTGTTAGTGGGGCTGTAACCTGTGGCAATCTCTAGCCTAGTATATCTAACCAATCTTTGTGTTAAGTATTAAAGAGTAAAATAATTGATATTATAAATTGAAGTGAGTAAAATTAAACTGGAATACTAACAAACTAATTACTTCAGGAGTAAACATGAGGCATGTAGTACATGACAAAAATAAGCTCTGGGTTTTAAGGAAGGAAAAGGAAAGAAAGGGAAGAAGGTGAAGGAGATACTAGGATATAGAAACGTGTGGGGGGGGAGTGCTTTCTTATCTCCAGACAGGCATGCAAAGAGTGATAAGCTCTGGGGACGACGTCCACTCCCTTCACACACTCTGACCTGCCAGTCGTGAGCTTGCATGCACAGGGTGGAGCACTTGACTTTCCAAATAAATGCTTATCACTGAAATGAGATAAACCACTGGTCATTGTGCACATCCTACTCCGACTAGTAACCATTCTTGACTAAGACAGGATTATAGCGTTTTCATGATCAACATTCAGATGTAATTGCAAGTTTTCCAAATGTGCCACAGACACATTATGATCTTGACTCAAAGAGCAAAATGCCCTTGTAGCTCAGGAAGTTATTAAGGAAATATACTCACACCCCTTTTTTAAAAGAAACAGGAAGTCTGGAGTTTGTCTTTTGTTACACAGTGTCTGGAATGTTTTCTCAGGATGGCACTATCCCATCCAAAGTAATCAAGTTTCCAGACAGAACACCATGCCTTAATCGGTCTGGATTATAAAGCACACCCCAGTTTTTTTTTTAATCTACTTAAAAACAAACTTGAACTTTTAATCACATAAAACAGACCAGCAACAAATTATAGGAACATGAAATAAGAAACCAGAAACACTAATAGAATTCCAAAGAATTCCAGTACCTTAACAAGTATCATATTAACATACTTGGTGGCATGAATATTTGACATTTTGTAAACTATGTGTGGAATTCAGCCAGTCTCACAATGACAATCAAATTTTTTAATAAAAGACTAAAACGTCAAGCTTAATTATTAACTGTTCCACATTTGCAGAACAAGTTTTAAACAAGACGTGCAAACAAAAGCCTAAAAAAGTTTTTTTTAAGAATTGATGTCATTATATACAACAATTGAGCCCCATCTTAACATTTTATTATTGGTTATTTTTGGCTGAATCTATATTTCCTACACCCAGGATCTTTCTGAAGTGTGTGTCCACCAAAAAGTATAACTTAATAAACAATGCTGTCATACATTCCAACTAAAGAATGATACTATTTTGCTAAATTTAGTATGTCTACGAAGAACAGTGGCATGGATTTCTATCTAACACATCAATTCACATGTGATATGGTTATAGATAAGAAATGGCTTAATTTTTTGATTATAATATCCACAAAACAAATAGACTCAGATGTATTACATGTGCCGTCTAAACCAGTGATGGATTTTTACACATACATTCAGACCTATATAATTCTATATCATCTCAGATGTTGGTACACAAGGTAGATGCCTTTAAAAACACTGGATATTTAATACTCGTTTATGGCCCTTGTTTCACGAAGCCTTTCTCAGTGCTGATAAGGCCTGGCTGTCAATAAACTGTTTGCTTTGGGCATTTTTTGGCTTGCAGCCGTGTCGCCTATTCACAGTTAATATAGTGAGAAATGGTTAACGCTTATGTAAACACTGTACAACCAGGCTGTGACAGTAACTTGGAAGAACACCTGTTTATGAATTTAAGAGGTGGGTGTAAGGAATGAACAGTGCATGGCGGTCAGTGGTGGACATTCCACTGGCTTGCTAAATCATCCCTATTGGTCTCGCTTATTCTGTTTGGACAGTGTACATACTATACAGTATTCTTATCATGCAATTTCATTTCTTCTTCTGTCACTTAAAACATACCGGTTTCAAATAATCAGATGTTGAGTATGATGTAATCTCAAGCTGGCTTTAGTTTGTAGATTCAAAGCAGTGAGTACATCCACATGCGTCTGTCTGAAAAGAGCACAAGGGTACATGAGACAAGACGGTGCAGAGAATGCATAGTGCTAACTAATGGGGAAGTAGTAGTACTGTAGTAAAAAGTCATGTGATTTTATCTATTCTCTCATATAAGAATAGTTTTTTTCACCCCTGTGCTTTTACACATATAAGAATTATTCCTCCATATTTAATCCAATCAATGCAGTGAAACACACATTTACACACAGTGCCTGGTGCGAGGAACAGTTAGGCACAGTTCTTTAACTCACTCATTGGCGGCCACGGCTTCCCCAATTTTACTTTAATGTTTATTACAGTAATGTATGATTGAATGGAAATGTAGTTATAATTACTATTATTTATTAGACAAAAGATAATGTAATTATTAGACATGGGATAGGATATGTGGTAGTTTGGAAGGTCTAGCAACATTTTCACTTTGAAACATCCAATTAGAAACAATTATGTTTGTAATTCAAGGGTCCACTGTAACATAAAAACCCATTGTTAGCTCTAATAACACTAATAACATTCTCTGGAAATGGTATCTAACAATCTAACATCTAATAAAGCATTTCAGTCAAATTTGATTAAAAGTCATGACAGATATAATCATTGATCCTACAAATTTTATATCACAGCACAGCTTTAGTACTCAGAACCAGTAATTGGGTGTGTCCCAACCAATTGTTGCCTTAATTATTGTCTTTCAAGATGTGTGTTCCAGTTTCTGACAGAGAAGGGCGTGTTTAGGCTGGTTCAGGTCTGTTGACAAAAGGCTAATTATACTTACTTAAAATGTTATTTTAGATTGCAGTCAGCATCACTTTGACCTAAACAGTAGGCTTGAGCAAATATTATAATTCAGTGTGAAAGCCTTTGCAATGATTCATAATTTAAGGTTACAATTTCCAAACCTCCCAGTTCTTGCTGACATAACCAATCATAATACTGTCTTAAACCACAAAATCAACCCCCAAATCCCTAGTTTGATTAAATAAATGGATTTTTGACACTATTCCATTGGGTTTCTATCAATAACCATTGCCTAAGTTGCAATGATGTTTTGACTAAATGGTTTGTTCAAGTAAAATATTTTGGTTAGGGGAATTTTTGCTTGTTTAGTGAAACATTGTGTTCCCCAGATATTCTGACTGTATGGCATAGATAAGAACTGCAGCTGTATTTATCTCAAATAACCAACTAATCAGGCATTGTGAAGTTTCTTGGGAAGAAGCCTAGATAGATTTAAACTTAGTTTTAGGGAACCCATTGGTACATCTTAATCAACCAACCAAGTAATCATTGATTACAGTTAACCCAAAATTCTGTCACTGTTTTTGGGGGGTGAGCTGCTCAGAAAACCAAAAACAAAATGTTGTTGCTACAGTTGTTTCACAAAAGATCTTTGGGGGAACAATCCCTAAAAGAAAATTGCACAGACATAAGGAGAACATGCAGGTTCTCACAGAAAGAGCCAAAACTAGTCAACCTGAGAATTGAACCCAGGACCCTCCTGCAGTCACATAACAGTGCTAACCACAGACATCGTAGGAGTACAGCTACAGAAAAGGACCACGAAAGCACAAAGACATTCCTAGCACTTGCAACTGAACACAATGTGAGGGCCACAGTAGCGAACCTTCTGATCAATAAGCGTGATGATTATCTTGGAGCTCTTTTAAATGAGTTGCAACATATAATTTATATAACAATAACAATTTAAAAAATAAATTACCAGGAAAAAAAGAATAAAAATAGCAGGAGTGCACCTCTATAAAACATAACCACTGTGTGGTCTGTCTGCCTGGTTAAACGCTGTGGTGATGTTTAAAAAAATGTTATACTTTTCCTCTACCTCATCTCATCAGCACCCAGCTTCATGTCAGTCTGGATAAAACTATCACCCCACGTTACTGCTGAGTGTGGATCGTGAACTGGGTGATTAAGAGGCACTCAGACAGCCTTATTAAAGTTTGGTTTCTTTAAAGAGGGGTGAGGGTCTTTTAGAGTAAAAGGGGAGCTAATTTTACCAGTCACTCAAAATAAATGACGCCAGCTCCCTACTGCTCAGCACTTAGGTTGATATAACAGCGCAGCATTAAGCTCAAACCACTTCCAAACTTCATGGCTTGGATAATGAAACATGCCATTCCACACGAGGCACCGTGCCTGCTGACTAAATTCATCGACTTAGACTTTGTATGCCTACGGATTAGGTTTAGAACCACATGCTGTGGATGCCTGAAACCAAGTAAACACAGTTGCACAAAGTTTGTAACCCTCTTGAGACAAATTAGATTATTTCATTAAATAAAAGAATAATCACTGATCATTACCATTCACATTTAAAATTGCGCGAAGGCTTTTTGAAAACAATTAATACAATTCTATTGTTTGTACCCTGCAAAAAATAGATTCAGAACAGCAATGGGCTTTGTGGTGTACACTTCTTAATTTCCCTCAAGGATCAATGAATTTCTATTAGGATCAATTAAAATTTCTAACTCTAAGAAGCTTGTTCAAAAGCCCAACAGCAGCAGCCTGGCAGTGGTGGCGCTTGAACCAGCGATCTTTTGTAAAACCAAAAGATTTGATTACATCAAATCCTTAATTCCTTAGTGTTTTGCGATTTTACAAAAGACTTCAACAAAACCTACATATCAGAATCCATTGCTCCAGTAAACGGAGAGCGGAGAACTAAATGTACAGGAAATAAATGAGAAGACAAACTGAAAAAGCAACAATTTAAAAAGTTTTCTTTTTTCGCCTCCCCCACTGGTAACCTGATAGCATAATGAGCTTTAAGTTCTGCCAACAACTTCCTTCTGCCTTACTCAGTTTTATATATACACATTATACCCATGTATACATAAACATGCATTCATTCTTCTCTTAAAGACTCTCAGATGCATACACATAATTAGTTTAGAATAAACATGACATACAGTCAGTTTACAATTCATACTTTCACTATACTGCATTACAAAAATGTAAATCTACTCATTCATTCTGTGCCCAAAGGGAAACAAATAGCAGGCACCTAAAAATGTGACCTAATGATTTAAGGTCCATAATGCTTTAAATGTTAGTAATGTATATAACACATATGTATACTTAAATACAGACTGACTTATTCACCTTTTGAGCTTGAATTTAAATATAAATTAAAAAGTTGACAAGAAAACCTAAATCTGACAGCCAATTTAGCTTGTGTCAATATAATTATTAAACTTTCAGCCCAAGGCAGAACTGCTATATGTTCAATTGCATGGAAAACCATGTGTTTCTTTTGCAAGCAGATGTTACTTAGTTAAAGCATTACTGTAATCTTGGATTAGATTTCCGTTTTAGCTTGAGCAAGAGTGCTACTATAATAGCTTACAACAGAACAGAAAGGTATTATCTGTAAATCGAATTAATGTCATAGACATTGGTGTTTTAGTTTAGCATTATACGTAGACATTATTCACTATGGTACAATGGAACAGAAGTTATATAAAGTATTCAATTAATGTTAGTAAACGCTTACTGATAAATAGGGGTTTTGGTGATAAGACCCTGGTGTATCACAGAAATAGTAGAAAACCCTGTACAGAAGTTGAGACTGCTTGAGGTCATGACTTACTCAAGCTACAAGCAATTGTTCTGTTTAAAGGAAACCTTGAAGTGTGTAGTTTAAATATAAACACATGGGCGGCAAAGTGGCAATAATGCCACTTCATGTCTTTGTATCCTACTAGACACTCCAGTGTCTTCCTGTATGCTTCAAAATGCTTCAAATATGTTTTCAATAAGGTGAGTGAGACACATTGCCTGTATCATTCTGACCTTTTAGTGTCAAGTAATCAAGTAATTTTACATCATAATGGAACAAATACAGATCAAATGCATCTGATGGTCCACACCCCTCCTCGATTGCAGGAGACGAACATGCCACTTAAATTAATTGCCCCAAATGGACAGTCAGTATGTCTGAAAACACCCAAGCTGTCCACATTAGTTCCTAAACATAATTAAACATCCACTGTTGATATCAGACAAGTAGTCATGGGTCCAACACACAAACATAATTTATCCAAATAATTTACTCAAAGGGCAGTTGCAATTCATTGCGTAAATAATGGATACAAGAAGATGTTAAAACATTACTAGTCCAAAGTACATCAGCATATAGATTTCAATGCGTATATAGAACTCTTTATTAAGAATCGCTGCATAAAGATTGCTTAGGAAGTATTCCATTCCAAATCAAAATTAAGGTTTATTTGTTGCATGCATAATAATATATGCAGTACAATCGGCAATGAATTGCTTGTATAACTCCTCAGCCACATAATAAAAAGATGAAAAGTACAATGTCATAACCAATTTAAATACAAGAATTTAGAATGTAAACATGTAACTCAGAATGTAACAGTGATTAAGAACGTACACGATTAAGAATTCAACAACTGTCAAATGCAACTTACTCGGTATAGCAGTTAGTAAATCATTAATCCCGTATCACATCCATATGTAATTTCTCATTGGTCTAATTTAATTGTAATTGCATGAATTAGCTTGAATGTTTTCTTGATTAATCTGTGCTTCTGTTATGCAACGTTTGTCTCAATTACTCCTTCTCTTAGTATTCCTAAAACTGACATTTGGTTCAAACAATTAGTTAACATTCACCTGGGAAGTGTAGTAAACCATCTACAGACAGTAATTCCAGTAAGACCAATCATGCATCTGGAACAATAACAGTGCAGCAACCGTCATAAATCATTTCATCAAACTGTAGTGTTGTCTCTAAAGTAAACAGATATTTACTTTATCAGCTGGTTTTAAAACATTTAAATTTTTGTATTAGGATCTTTAACGGAAATACATGTTCAGTAATGATTTAATTTGGCTAATCCTACAGAAAGCAACAGTTTCTTTGGAAATCCAACAGTTTAGGCTTAGTGAGGAAGTAACAGAATCCTTTGTTTCCTATTCTACCAAAGCTACTAAAGAGAATAAACAAAATCATCTCTGTTAACCTGCCTGATCATGCTAATCTGGCACAAAAGAGAAGCAACTCAAAAAATAAATGGCTTAAATGTCACTCCCGAGATAATGATTTGAAACTTCTTAGTTAAGACCACTGCAGGCAGCCTGATTATTTTGTAGCTGAACCACACCCTACATATAATTACTAAGTGAGGTGTGGCATTCCAGAGCAATCACAAGCTGTCCTAAAACAGCTCCACATTTACAACATACAATATATAAGCACAGTCATGACTATAAGACGTTGCCAAGATAGCCAAGTTAACTGATGAGGCTTGTTGAATATGTAATAAGGTAATAGTTTAAATGTTTATAACTTTTTGTTTAGGAAGTCTGCACAGTGTATGGCATTGTCTGTAGTAAATTTGCACAATGATCATGGTGAAACATTGTTAAAGAAGTTTTGTAGTTTCATCTTTATTCAATATATCAAAATTGAAACATGCATTTGTTTTAATGTTAATGTTACACTGTTAATAACAAATATATTTATACAAATTATATTATTAATGCATTTAAAGATTGTGTCTAAATTCAGTTATTTTTGTAATGGGTTCATCGATTTGTTTAACATTATTTTCGGCAGATCGGATATGTTCATGGCATGATCTTGACTTTTAATAAAAGATCAGATTTAAGTGTTATTGATGAAAAGTAGGAATCCAGCTTTAACTAGAATTTATTAATTAAAAGCCTAATCTCCAGGTTATGTGAGTATTGTAAAAAACAAATTGCCGTATACATCATACCTGTCAAGTTTTGGATTTAAAAAAACGGGAAATTTTCTACCAGGCACTGCAAGCCGCCCCACTAGCCCAA
>JAOTRQ010000034.1:1832638-1848523 GCA_028565875.1 Hoplisoma paleatum
GCCCCTGGAGCAGACAGGGTTAAGGGTCTTGCTCAAGGACCCAACAGTGTAGCAGAGCCTGGATTTGAACCCCCAAACTTTCGTTCACAGACCAACGCTCTACCCACTAGGCTACACTGTCCCTATAATGCATTATATGCATGTTCCTTCGTGTTTGGAATGCTCTGAATTCTCCCACAATACATGGCAGTGCAAAGGAGTTGAATTGGGCATAACATTGCCCCAGATGCATGTTCAAATTTAGCCTGTTATAGACTATTGGCAGGTAATTTAAAGGATTGTTGAACCAATAATGACTACGAACTAAAAGACTTTATGAAAGTAGATTTCTCATTTGACATTGTTTGATATTATTATCATTTGGAATACCAGATTGATGAGAATCAGGTACAGTGCAATGCTTGTAAAGGTGCAATGTCATTATTTGCCATTCCATTAGCCAGCTTTAGGAAGTATAACGTGTAAAATACCTGAATATGCATGAGATCAAACAGCCGGTAGAAGCAAGACACAAATGCCGACCGTTAGGTGAGACCAAAAACACAAAAGACAGCTGCAGACCATTTAAGACAATAAATCTCTGCTTTGTTTCCTACTTCACACCATGACTCAAAAAGCCAATCACAGACCCCGGAGACAAAGACATTAATATTACTTAAACAGAGGGGATTTGCCCAAGGAAGATAACTAGGCCAGTTTAATGATGAGTTTAAAGATGTGCTTGTTTTAAAGATGATGATCGTGTCATTATATACATTGATGTTCTTCTGTTGCTAGGTTTAAATTCACTCTAGACATGAAACAAGATAAACACACCATTTTATTTCAACGTCCTTGAATGGTTTTGGTTGATAAGAAAATACTTGCAGGAGGTACAAAGAGGAGAAAAGCATGTCAACACCTTTACAGTTTGTCAGTCATCTAGAAACAATCCCTAAATTCAATTAGAAGCATGGTATGCCGAGGAAAACTAACTATGACCTTTTGTTTGGTTTATTTGGATAGTGTAAAATAATAAGTCTAGTATTACCCAGTAAAATGTAGCATCAATGAAAAACGCAAACTATTTTTAATTTAGGTTCAATACTGAAACAATGACATTGCCAGTGACATCTGGCAAGTTTGACTCGCTTATCTTTACAAGCTGAGCAAACCCCTTTTCCACCGTTATATTTGCATCCCACCTTGGATGCAACCCTGAAGCTCACTCGAATTTCTCACACTCACTGCTGAACTGCCTTTCCAATGCAGGCTGAATGATTAAGCTCACAATCTCCAATTTCTAATTATGGTTCCAGTGATTGTACTAACAGGAATAAAGTCACAGTCTTAAAATAGGAGTGTTGCCTTTGCATGGATTCACGTGTAGGGGTTAAGAAGGGTTTATATGATCCCCTACCATCAAAAACTCCACTACAGATGCTGCCATGGACACAGAGTAGACTAAGTGGACAGCAAGGAGAAGCTTGGTAGGTCATTCATGCATGATAACAGTGTTCTTTATTGCTGCTTAGATGGGGTAATTTGTGTACACTGGCTTTAGTGCCTAGAAAACACATGATTCTTGCAGAAGTTTTAAACTACATTAACTTTAGATCTGTTTTGGTCCTTTGTGTTGAATAAGAAATTTCACCCAACCTTTTCTAATTACTGCATGTTGCTTACATAGTATGTGTGCTTAGTACGGCATTATGTATACCAGAAAACTGAGGGTTATTCAAATTTTGTTCACACCTAATTTAGATTATAATTCATCAGTAATTTTATGAATGTTCGCTAAAAATGAAAACTTTATTATTTTATCCATAAAAGTGTTCAGAATCTTTATTAACTTTGTTTACAAGCATATTTATCAGTTGGTGGCACGGTGGCCCCACAGCAAGAAATCTCATTATGCAGAATTATCCCATAGATACGCAACTCCCTATAGGGCTGTTAGTTGTAGAAAGACCTTTTAAGCTACTACTAAGCAAAATAAATTCAGTTACTTACTGGATAGTTTCTTTAGATTTGTTTACTTTAGATGATAGTTTATTCAAGTCTTCATAGCAGAGCCTCAAAATGCTGTCAGTCTAGATTTGTGAAAATTCAGCAGGCTGTGTCATTTTTGTAATAGAACATATCCAGACCTGCGAGAGGACCCGTTGATGTTTTTGCTGTACGTGTCCATGAGGAGCTGCCGCCATCTCAAAAATATAACCACAGAAGCTAAAGATAATAGTACACTGATAGTGTAACTAGTAAGTATGTACTGCGCAATTTATAGTATCAATGCTAACACATCTCCCCCCCCCCCATGTAGTTTTGACTGACCTAAGCAGAGCATCATGGGTGGTGTTGTGGTGGATGAAGGAGGCAGTGGAGTGAAGGCCCCTGATGGAGGATGGGGCTGGGCTGTGCTTTTCGGCTGCTTTATCATCACTGGGTTCTCATATGCTTTCCCCAAAGCAGTCAGTGTGTTCTTTAAAGAGCTGATCAAGGAATTCGGCGTGGGCTACAGTGACACAGCATGGATCTCCTCTATTCTTCTAGCCATGCTTTATGGAACAGGTACAGACAGCATGGTCCTAGCTTGTGGGTGCTCTTACTGGATTTGATGAACTCGAATGTATATCTGCACTAGCAAGATCTCATAGCAAGTAGTTTGGGGCTCCTGATTTACTTTTGTGGGACTATGTTAATGTTTTTTGGCATTTTTGTAAGTTTATATGGTTAAAATACATTTATTAGGAAGGATTTTGCCCAAATATGGGGTAATGGGTAATTGTGTCAGATATAATATAGTCTGGATTTAACACCATGTGATTTCCATCTCTTTGGAGCAATTTAAGTGTTGGAAGATTTTCATTTAGTGATGTGGAGATTAATGGCTTTGTGATTAAATGGTACGACACCAGAAAAATGCTTTGCAAATAAAAGCATAAACAAAAAAGTGACACACTTTGCTTTTTCAAAAATAAAAAGTTTTAATAGTTAGTTGAGCTCACTTTTTTAGCCCATGTTCCGTACCTGCTAATGTCAATAATTGTTACAGCTCGACTTATAATTCGAGTAATTAATTACCCAGTAACTACTAGTGAATTCTATAGTGCACCCCAGCTATGATTTACATTTTAATAAACTGATATCATTAGATTCATTTATCACTGTTTGCATGCAGACACGATTTTGGAGAACACACATTTTAACCAAGCTACAACAAATAATTATATTTTTGTTATATCAAATACAAATTAGATTGAATTTACATTTTAGTGTTTTCAAAGTAAATTAGTTGCTTAAATGATTTTTATTTTACAGGGCCCCTGTGCAGTGTTTTAGTTAATCGTTTTGGCTGTCGCCCTGTGATGATGGTTGGTGGGCTTTTTGCTTCTCTTGGCATGGTCTTGGCTTCATTTTCAACCAGCATTGTCCACATCTATCTCAGTACAGGTGTCATCACAGGTGGGAGTTTGAACCAAGGTTTTGTTACACTATGACTTAAGCCTAGTGTGTGTGTGTGTGTGTATATATATATATATATATGCTAAATAAATTATTTCTTTTATATAACATGTGAAATCTTTTCAGGTCTGGGCCTTGCCTTGAACTTCCAGCCTTCACTCATCATGCTGAACAGATACTTCAGTGAAAAACGACCGCTGGCCAATGGGCTGGCGGCAGCTGGAAGCCCTGTAGCCTTGTGTTGTTTGTCTCCGCTGGGACAAATTCTTCAGTACAAGTATGGTTGGCGTGGTGGTTTTCTCATCTTAGGAGGACTTTTACTTAACTGCTGTGCATGTGGAGCCCTAATGAGGCCCCTTATAGCCCCTCCCAAAAAGGAAGAGGACCAAGAAGCATCCGAAGCAGCAGAGAACAAGCCGAAAACTAAGCACAAGTTGTTGGACTTTACTGTTTTTAAGGACCGGGGCTTTGTTATTTATACTGTGGCAGCAGCTATTATGGTGCTGGGTCTGTTCGTGCCCCCAGTGTTTGTAGTAAGCTATGCCAAGGAACTGGGTAATGAAGACACCAAGTCGGCTCTTCTCCTCACCATTCTGGGTTTCATCGATATCTTTGCCAGGCCTACTTGTGGAATTATTGCCGGGATGAAGTGGGTGCGACCACGCTGTGTGTATTTTTTTAGTTTCGCCATGATTTTTAATGGCATCACTGATATTATAGGCTCCATGTCAAAGGACTACACATCACTGGTTTTCTTCTGCATTTTCTTTGGTATCTCATATGGCATGGTGGGTGCCTTACAGTTCGAGGTACTGATGACCATCGTTGGAACAGAAAAGTTCTCCAGTGCTATTGGACTGGTACTGCTAGTCGAGGCCATCGCTGTTTTAGTCGGGCCACCCGGTGCTGGTCAGTTTACATTTTTCTTACTTCTCTTTTATTTTCCATCACATGAGCTTTTTAGTTTTATTCTACGACAACAAGATGTTATGATCTATTTTACATTTGTTTAGCAAGTGCATAAAACACTCACTAACCTGCTTATCCAGTTTCCCAATTGGGGCGATGCTTTACTTACGTTAGTTGCTTACACATTTAGTGTCTACGTTGAAAGACCAGTAGACCAGTGATGGACTAATATTGATCTTGTTATTATACATCTTGTGACTGTTTTTTTTACCTGTGTTGCAGGGCGTCTTTTGGATGCCACCAAGGTATACATGTACGTCTTCCTGTTAGCAGGATGTGAGGTGGTCCTCTCAGCCGTTGTACTTTGCGTCTGCAACCTTCTCTTCATCAAGAAGAAGCCTGAGCAACCAGACTCCTCTAACAAAATGGAAATGGCCGAAACAGAAACAGAGAGGGAGCTTCTTAACAAAGCTCCTCAGGATGATCAGATCTCCGATCCAACATCTAAAACTGATCTGACTGAGGAACAAAGCCAGCAAGCAGCTTCAGATCCACAGGTTGCAGGACAGACACAATCACAGAGAGAACAAGATAAATCTATGGCCAGTACTGAAGAACAAGGTGGCGAGTTGGACTCTGTAATCCCGACCAAAGTAAATGGTAACATGGTGGAACCCGAATCTTCTCTGTGAATGCATTACCAAAGCAAAGCAGACTTGAAAACTTCAGAACCATGTAAGACTGGATTTAAATGATTTTAGGATATTGCAGTTGCGTGTTTGATGTTTCGATGTACGCTTATCACATGAGTCTCGCTAGGTCACATGCACTGAGTACCGAGTAACAAATCTATTTTTAATGTAAACACGAATCAAGGCGTTCGCGTGGCGTAGCGCTCGAAGACGCTAGGATAACAGCAGTGAGATCCGAGTGACATGATTGGCTATTTCACATTAAGTAAAATGAAAGAATTTCTCATTGTTTCTGCAACCGTGGCCTCCGCTGGTTGGATGCCTGCAGATGAATGCAATTCAGGTCTGGAAAAACAGGCTGCAAACTGCACATATTTAAGAAATGTGTGTGCTAGTTACAATCCTTGTTGGTCAAGGTATTCACACTGGAGGAAAGAAACGACTGGGAAAGTGGATACGACTAGATTTAAAGGAATGGAATAAAATGCAGAAATATAATTTTATAACACAGTTCTAGTCGGAAAAAAAATGTTTGGTAATTAGACCACCCAGCCAACTAAGAGACGAAGTACTTCAAGCTTTTAGCATCCTATGTGTACGCTACTGTGGCAAATGTTTGTTGTGAATGTAAGCATAAATTTCATTTTCAAAACCGTGGATATTCTAGTCCAGCTGTTACAATGCTTCAGTCTTTAACTAAATGTTACGATAGTAGAGAAGTACAGCGCTGGAAAAAAACGTTTTAGAAATTGCATAAAGAGTTAAATAGAATAAAGCAGAATTGCAGTGGTCTGTTTATTGTTTCAGAGCTACGTTTGGACTGTACAGTTCATCCTAAACGTGTTGGATGGAGTACAGGTAGCGGCTCTGAATTATTTTTCTAGTTCTTTTACATATATTGTTTCGGGCATTATGCTAACCTCTATCTTTCAAGCTGCTAGGGCATTCATGCTTTCGGCTGGTGATTGATATAATGCATTTATTAGTCACAAACAGATGTACAGTAAAATTATTTGTCATAACCCAGGACCGCTTGGTTAAAAGCTTGGAAAAGAGAGCAGGTTCGGGCATTATACAGCGTTCTGGAGTAGGGCCTAAACTAGCGACTATTACTATTAATATCTGCCCTATAGGATTTTAGTCTCCAACAAGTTAATTTAAAATCCATGTGATCAGAAGCAAAGTGGTTTTGTTCTTGCAAACCATAACGACCGCATTTCTAATTCATATTTTTTTCATTATAAATTTTTAAACAATCAGAAGGCCTTAAGTCATGCTTGGTCGATGTACTTCTGGCTATGTAGTGAATGAAGTAAGCCGGTTTGTGGATTACATGTTGTAGTGTTTTAGTTTTCTGGTGCAGGACTTGGAACAGAGGATCAGGTAGTTTAGTGCTGCTATTTAAGGCACAGATTGAGAAGGCTGCTGCAGAAAGAGATTACAATAAAGTAGGAAGTTAATTTTAGATTAGCAGCGAAATTGCTAACCGGTAAACCTGTCATCAAAGCATAGTATCAATAACGGAAAGTATTTATTTGTACTATACATCTAGGAGTAACAAAGGGCCATCACAAATAGTATTACTGTGAATGACGTATTTGCTAATAGACTGCTGTGTTTACTAAACCTGACATTTTCATGCATATAAAGACCATTAAATATGCAAATAGTCTGTTTTGTGATACTCATATAGCCGGTATGTGAAACCCTTGTAAGTGATATAAAAAGGTTTTACATCCAAATTTTTTTAGCTATTATCCCCGTCATCGGTCACACCGGATTTAACTCCATGAACTTTTTAACAGGTCATTTTACTGCTAATGATTGTTTGGCAGTGAACCAGCAATACTCAAAATCTGATTGTGTTTGAATTATTTTTGTTTCTAGTATCGTTCGTTTTAAATACATTTTTTTTTTCATGTGTGTATAGATGTCGTTCAAAATTAATTGTTCCTGCAAGGTTTTTTTCCTGACTGAATTATTAAAACGTTTAGTTCTTTATCCACTGTTGTGTAATAATTCATTACTTTTATTATTTGTAATAATTTGTTAGCCCAGTCACCTTAAGGCTGATTTATATATTACTACGTCGACTGGCATCTTTTGTTATGTGTTCAAGTCATCACAATTACCTTGCAAAATACCGTAATCACCACAAACGCTAGAGGACGATTCATTTATGGGGGTTTACTCACATTTGAGTTCATCTTCCAGGAGTGAGAAAGGTCATTGATTTTAGTTGGTACAATAAATGCTTTAAAATTAAAAAAACATCAAGGCACCATTATACTGTATGTGGTAAATGAAACTACAATCATGTGCACTCAATTCTTGTGAATGGTGTTGCTATTCTTAGCATGTTTTGACACATTTTAAAATTTTAGGTGTGTTGCGTCACGTCTCTGTTGCAACAGTTTAGCTTCATCACATGAAAATCTTCACCTTAAAGCTTCTTCGAGCATCCAAAAAGGTGGATGACGCTAAATACGGACTGCAAGCTCCAGTTATTTTCTGCTTCAGCTTTTGTTAGAACTTTAGGCCACTTTACTAGAAAGAAACAGTAGCGAAACATGTCTGTAGATCAGTGCAGTCCATGCCCAGTTCTGTTAAACGAGGTCATTACACTGCCTGCAGGGTTGCTGACTTATTTAAGGCCACTCTAGCTGAGCTGTCTACAACAAACCTACCCAGCATTATGGATTTAAAAAAGCGGATACATGGACAACGAGAAGCTGTAATCAAGGTTGTCATATGATGACAGTAATTTTAAGCCAAACGACATTTTCAAATCCCCAACAAAGCACAAATACCCTCTTAAAACAACACAGGATGGGCAGCGGGTGGTCATCATTTCACTCACCGAAGCAATCTGAACAAAATTCGTATCCCAATATGTTGAAAAAAGTGACCAATCTGGCAACGCTGCCCGTGTTCAATATGAATTAGGATCAAATCGCATATCACGTTCAATCCAAAATCAAACCTCGTGCTGCACCTATTGACCAATGTAGGTAGTGCGCTGTATTTACACCAATATACACAGTACTACAGTATATTATGAGTAAACAGGATTAGAAAAGTTGCTCCAGAGCTTCAACAAGGGGCAAACTGGCAGTGGTGGGACTTTATCAACTTTACAATAACTATACCTGTATCATGTTATTCTCTAGCTAAACCACTAGGGTCCGATAGGTCAACCATGGAATCAAATCATATTTTGAAAAACTACTGTGATTAGAGACGTGTCTTCTTTGTAGAATGTGAAGTATACAATAATTTAATTCATAAGTATTCTTTTGTGTTCCAATAATTTCATCAATTATTCTAAACACTTTATTCAGATTTGCTTAATATATATCTTTTCAAAACTTTCTCATTATAATACATGTTGAGTATTAACAAACCATATTTATATGGACACAGACATGACTAGCTAATACTGGAATAGAAATTTTAAAGCCAAACATGACTTACTACATTTAAAAAAATGCAATTACGTAATAAATATTCATGGAATATATGGACATATTTCGTGGGAAATATTTATACAGTCCAAACATAAGGTCACAAAGTCAGATGACCGGATCAAGTATTGAAATGGAAGGCTGTATTTCTTGAACCAATATACAACAGCTGTGACATCTGATTATTTAACTTAAAGTAAAAAAGGTAGAAGTAAAATCTACAGATTTATTTGCCTCAGATGATGACACAAAATAATTATATAATACTGTTAATTTAAAAGTTCATCAGATATTTTAGCTCAATTAAATCTGTATTATTTACAAGATGAAGAGCAAAAACACTGATGTGTGTGAGTACAACTTGCCAGTAAAAATGAAGTTGTGTACACAATGCTTCAGGCAAAAATAAGCAACCCACAATGCAGGTCCCAAATATTAAAATTATTAATTATTGTGGTTATCTTCTGCTTCTATTTTGATAGCAGAATATCCCACAACACCTCAAATAGTTCTAGAAAGGACAAATGTCATGTTGGGCAAATGCATCTTACAGATTAAGTTTTTCATGTTCTGCATATAGCAGACGCCTTTACGCATACCAATTAACATTCTGAACAATTAGGTGGTGCTTAAAACACCAGCCAACCAACCTACTGATTACTAGTCCAGGACCTTATCCACAATATGTCCTACATCAGAAAGACAAGCATACAGCACACAGTTAATACAAGTAGGTCATTTATTTACACATGTACAAAAATTGGTGCACAGATACAGTGATACAAACTGTAATAGGGCTCAGAAACTGGTACAACAAAACCAGTGCGGTGCCCAACAACCAAATGAGTTTAGACAAATCATTAAGTTTTAATCATATACTCTCCTCAGATGTTATAGGTTTATTACGAATAGTAAAAAAGAACATGCTGTTGTGAGTACAGCTTTAAAGTCTTGAAACTTGAGCCCTGATGGCTTGAAAATTAATATTCTGAGCCAAATCAGTGCTGGAACTTTTTACAGACCAGACTTTCTGTTCAACGTTTGCCCTGCTTCTTCAGCTGTAGTGAAACGTTTCATAAGATTCAAGGAGTATTTATTTATCCTAGAACTAGGACATTCAAATACTCATACTAATAAAAGATTCTTGTGAGGACATACCAGATGTGCTGAGATTAAACAGAAAGTCGGAGAAAAGTAACAGTAAAATAACTCCAGCACTTCATTTTATTGGCCTATAATAAAATCTTGCCACATAAAGAACTGTGATACTTCAGGACTGTGATTCGCTGCTCATTCGTAGTTCGTGTTGAGTGAAAATGAAAACATTCACACTAATATATTACAATTTTCACAGCTTAGAAAGAGATCAGACAGACATGGTGCAAGTTGTACAACCCAAGTGTGAAGATAAAGAGAGAAACATGTGAGTACCACAAGGTCCCACGAACTGTATGGTCCAAAAAAGATAAAAAAAAATCCACCTATAACGTTTTGAAAGTTATGAGGAAGAAATGCTGATGTTTTGGCCCCCTTAGTGGTTTGTCCGTATGGAACACCAAGTCACGCAAACAAAAACCTGTTTAAGACCAATTGATTACAGGCTATCAAAACTAAAAGAATTCAAAAGGCTAAAATAAAACTATAACAGTAGCTCCCATCGATGGAGTCTGTTACAGAAAAGGATGATTAAAAAAACATCATACAAAATTGAACCAGTAAACTGTTAATAAATATATAAACCTTCTCAGGAAAATCCATGAATCGTGTTATGGGTGCAAAAAGGTATTAATGTGGATGAACTGAAAGTACGATGAGAATTACCAGTGTAAAGGACACGGGTGTTTGGCTGGTTAATTCAGTCTCAGCTGAATCGGTTTGAACTCCTTTTAAAGAAGCCGCTCATTTTGTGTGCATACATACCAGTGTAGAGAGCAAGAGACCGGAATAAACAGAGCAAGAGATACCCTTTTGAGTCTGAGCTGATTCAGAGCCAGTTTAGTTTCAACGAATGAGGAGATGCTGGTTGCCCTGCTTTTTAGCCATGACGCAACTTTAAACAGGTGGATCAACCACAGCGCTCTGTAATACAAAGACGAGGCTTCGGGGATATTAAAGGAATCTAAAAATAGGAAAAACAAAACAGATAAATTAGGACCCACGTGTAAAAACAAAACAAATAAACATAACCAAGTGAATATGCTACCTGAATCTGCTGTCTTCATACAAGGATGTGGTGGGCTACTTGCCGTGATGATCGAAGGGAATGCTATTCTGAAGTGAAGAGAGAAAATATTCATGGTACCATTACTAGGAGTTTTTCTGGATTAATGGACAAATACAAAATAGCCACTGAAATGAAACTTAAGTGTGTAATTTTGAAATGATCAGCAAGATAAAACTATTAAAAGTAGGCCAGCCTGTAGAGGTGTGCTCACCTGTGGTGCCAGCAAAATATAAGTGTGCAAAACCATGCATTTGACTAGCCACTTGTATAAATTCTCCTGAATAAAGACCCACATCCAATTCTTCAGGAATCTCTATGAAGTTTGTTGATTTTAAGATGTATGGCTAGAGCATTTATAGTATTTACTTTCTGATGACTGAGCCAGCCTGTACCTGTGAGGTGGACATGCGCGACGTGTCCTGTCGTCCGGTCAGGTCTGATGAGGAGATGTTGACGGGAGCGCCACGATGCAGCCGCATGCTCACCTTTCTCTCCCGCTCCATACCGGTTACAGGACGAGGTGAAGATGTGTTTGCTGTGAAGAGCAATTGCACAAAATTAACTGATGTTTAACGGAACACACGTTCGGAGACAAAATGCTGTGTATGCAGCAAGCTCACTTGACTTTCTAATGTCACAGAAATACAAACGGAGTCACCTGTGTGTGATGTGGGAGTAAGGGGCGTTTGAGGTGCGCCGTCTTGCGCAGCACGAGGTCTGCCAGATGCAGAAGGGATGCCACTAGTGGCAGGATTCCTGCTGTGCCTAAGTCTCTCCTCTCTGTCCCTTCTTTCCCTCTCGGCCTCCTCGGTCGCCCGATTAGCACCCTTAAAAAAAAGACAGAATGCTATTAAAGTGCATAAACAAAGTTTCAAAATAAAACTACATGCAAATGTTTTATACATTGATACATAGTAACACACATGGTATTCAGTCACCACACAAGATTGATAACGTACACCTAGAACCCAGACCATCCCACCTGGCAAACAACCCAGGTCCTTCGTGCTGAGGCAACAGTGCTACCTACTAAGCCAGGGTCACCCATCCCGTCATAAATACAAGGACAAATATACATTCAAGTTACTGACTGATTTGTAAAGAACTTACAAATTTGAGCATGTTCCAATCGAAGACGTAGTCATACGAAAAGCCCTGCCTGTGAAACAGGTTTCTGAAAAGCTGCCTCAAATAAGAGTAGTCAGGCTTGTCATCAAAGCGCAGAGAGCGGCAAAAGTTGAGGTATGTGGCGAATTCCGCTGCAGAGAGGCAAAACGACGGTAATGTTACCCTTTTGTAAAAGACCATCAACAGAAAAGTTTTTAATATAATAAAATTGCAGCATTTTAGCTGACGCTTTATTTCAACGTCTCTCAGTACTGTGGCGGTATACAACATATTTATGCAACTGTTGGTGAAGCTGAAGGGCTTAACAGTGGCAACTTGGCTGTGCTGGAGCGTAAACCAAATATCTCAGCCACCAAACTCTTGACTCTACAAACATCAAGTATTTACTTTAAACCTCTTTTGCCTGCCATTGCTTAAAATGTTGTGGATGTGCATTTTTTTGCATACTCTTAATGACACTATGTACAGAGATCCTACATACTCTCATGTAATCCTATGTACTGTTCATTGTGGAAGCATGAACACAGCCACGGTTTAACAACAAGTTAGAGCAACTCGATTAGTACGAACAATGCTTACTGTGACATCCTAAAACAAGGCATATTTTCTTATTAAAAGAGAAAACAAAAAAGCAGCAATGAGAAATTGTGTTTCTGTGCTGTTAGTTGAACACATCAAATTACTCTCACTTTAGACACAATATCTCAGGCCCTCAAGCTATGAGAAGAAAATGTAGGATAAACATAAGTGGTTGTGTATGCTTTAGATTTGTGAATTTGATTTGAGCCATAAAAGATAAGCAGTTCTGATGAGCATAAGTTAATTTATAACCAGGACATAATTTATCTTGTTTCAACATTGAGCTATAAATGATTTTTTTTTACAATTTAATGTAAATGTTAGTCTAAAAGAATACATACAGGGGTAGCCCTTGCAAAGCACTTCGATAGGAGTTGACATTTTCTTTTCGCTGATACGTTCATATTTCTGTCGCTTGGTGGCAGCTTTCAGTCCCTGCCAGGGCAGTGAACCCAGGTTAAAGTACATCAACACATATCCCAGCGACTCCAAGTCATCACGCCGAGACTGCTCTGTAAAAACAAAACAAAAAAAACAATAGCACAACAGAAATGTCAAGAATCAAATTAGCCATGACCATCTGACCACCAAACACACAGGCCTAACTATGATAAAATGATGCTGATGTCTGAGCACTGGTTTAACCGAATCATGTCAGATTTATATGTTTCTTCTTTTTTAAAGCTGGCACATTAATGTTTTACTTCGACATGAGGGAGTGACAGAGCTCAGCTGTTACCTATGCCCAGATGTGTGTTGATTGAAGCATATCGAGCTGTGCCAGTAAGGTTCTTGTTCTCCCGGTAAGGAATGTGCTGGTGTGTGCGGGCATCACGATACTTCTTGGCCAGGCCAAAGTCAATGATGTAGACCAGGTTGCCTTTTTTGCCGAGTCCCATTAAAAAGTTATCAGGCTTCACGTCTCTGTGGATGAAGTTCTTGGAGTGGATGTACTCTATGCGGCTAATCTAAAAGAAATAAAAATTATATATATATATATATATATATGCTCAAATGCATTTATTTTAAATAACTGCCTTCGATATTTATCTTTACTGCAGTATAAATATTCTAGAAAATCCTCTCATCTCCAATCCTACATTGTTAAAAATCTGTGAAACGATTCTCACCATCTGGTCAGCTAGCAGAAGAACAGTCTTGAGGCTAAATTTCCTTGAGCAAAAATTGAAAAGATCTTCCAGACTGGGACCCAGCAGCTCCATCACCATCACATTATAGTCACCCTCTGCACCGCACCACTTGATTGTTGGGATTCCAACTGCTCGTAAATTAAACAACCATTTACTTTAACAGAAAGTGTAAGTCATTTTCTTTCCGGCATTATTATTTTTATAACAGTACCTCCTCCCTGCATCATTTTGTAGATCTTGCTCTCAATGTGAAGCTGAGGATGCTTTGTCTTCACACATTCCAGCTTGATGGCGACCTCTTCCCTAACTGAAATGTCCGTGCCTAGAATAAGATAAGGAGGCATGTATTAAAAAAAATCTTTCATGGCAGAACCAGTAATTTACTTTCTCAAAACAGAAACCTGGACCCGTTTCACAGGGTTTGCAGTTTCCTATTCAAACATAAGCCTACTGTAAACAATCCTTTAAAAAACAGTTCCTACTTCATGCAGAAGCTTGTTTAGACTAAATAAGTTGCAAAACCAAGCTGTCCATCCTGCCAAATAAACCCAAATATAAATGACACTTTAACATTGTTAAAATGGTGTGCAGGATAAAATTCATTGTTGAATGTGATGTAAACGATAAAGTGTAATCTGGAAGTGGCAAAGCTCCAGAAGGACTTAATAAAGATAAATACCCACTGTTATGCAACACCGACAGAGAGCATAAAGAAACACGTGGCTGCTAAACTATTCCATTCATATCAACAATTTCTATTTTTCATTTAATTGTTTTAAAGAAAAAAAGCATGACTAGGATCACACTGTAGACAACATTACATTAACCGATACACATTTCAGAAATGGGATTTACAAGACCAGTGCATTACATCAAACATTGTTAACATTTTTAAATCTACTTTCATTTCATGTAGGTAAAACCTAAACTTTTTGGTATAATATTAATTAAATAAAAGATATTAAAAAAGCATTTCACTGCCGTTATACTGTGTACAACTATGCAAGTGACAACAAAAACCTTGATTTTTGACATAAGGCACTATTTGACTAACACCAGAGTATACGAAAGCAACTCATTTACTGCTAAATGTACAAAATGTAAATGTTATTGAAATCTAACATTTTACACAATTGCTCTTTCTATTCTTATAAACCCTGAAATCAAATTTCCTAATTCGTTGTCACATACTAAGAAAGTAACACCACATGCATTTAATTAGTTCAAACAGGTGCAGCGGAATCACAAATTGCATTTTTTTTCATGCCATTGCTATTGTCGTTCAGTGCCATTGTTATGTCTTGCATGTTCAAGGGATTGCCCTTTGGAATTCACTGGATGTGAACAGTTTGGAATGTGGACATTATTAAAAGGAAAGCTTAAAGTCTGACTTTTCTGTATGAAACATGGTACAGTTTTGAGGTTTTAAATGAACATGTAGTCAGATGCAGAGTGCTAGGTGGAACCGCGCTGGTTCGAAACTTTTGTCTGGGTGACATGTTAGCCACTAAAATGCCCTAATCAAAGCCCAGATACGAAGTTGGATTGTATCAGAAAGAACAGCCCGTATAATAACCATGTGAAGTCAACAATGAGGAACACCGCCAACATGAATGACCCCTAACAGGAGTATGGGGCAGATGATCATATACTCATTATTTGCATCCAAACCTTGTCCTTAAAACTATTTGTAACCCTAATTGGATTGAATATCTTCTAAGCAGTCAGTACCAATTCATCCAAAACCCATGGATTCAGATCGAGTCAATCAAAAACACCATCGATTTCACTAAACATACAAGCATGCACGCCCAGCAATTGATAAGCCAAGGCACTTAAGTTATGCTCAACTGAAAGTGGAACGTCAGCAGGGTACGAGCATTACTTGATCACTAGCATAAAATATTGCACAAGGTTGGGGTGAGGCATTCATGCTTTTGATAACAGTTAAACATCCATCTGACATTTTAATGATCTTCAGCTGACCAGTTTCGAGGATTCTGTTCTGTACTATTTGTGTTCATGGCCAAAAGTAACAATTTGGATGTAAAAAATGATCTGTAAATAGAATACTTTGCCTTTAGGCAGTATGCTTAGGTATTAAGTAAACACCACAAACCAGACATTCCTCCTTTCATATCCACAGCAAGAAGTCCCGGGTTCGATCCACGAGTCGGGCTGGGGACTTTCTGTGCGGAAGTTTGCATGTTCTCCCCATGTCAGCGAGGGTTTCCTCCGGGTACTCCGGTTTCCTCCCACAGTCCAAAAACATGCACTAGGTTGATCGGAAATGT
>JAOTRQ010000034.1:1849673-1861001 GCA_028565875.1 Hoplisoma paleatum
AAGCGATCGCTATATTATATATATTGTACATTTCTAATTTACACCAATGCAAATGTGATTTAAAAAAGAATCGCGATAAAAAAAATGCAATTCATTGGTAACTTTCACTATTATGAGCTGTTTTTAGAACAGGCCCGCGGGCGACTCATGAAGTCCTCGCGGGCGACATGGTGACCCCTGATCTAGAGTTACCTTTACCCCCCCCCCCCAAGGTACTCACGAATTTGAGCATGTTCCAGTCGAAGACGTAGTCGTAGGAGAAGCCTTGCCGGTGGAAGAGGTTTCTGAAGAGCTGCCGCAGGTACGAGTAGTCGGGTTTATCGTCGAAGCGTAACGAGCGGCAGAAGTTCAGGTACGTGGCGAATTCGGCTGAGAGGAAACAAAACAGGCGTGCGTGTGTGAGAGAGAATATACTGGAAAAGGGGGTGGAGCTAACATTAGCGAGGAGTCCAGACGGGGTGACACGTACAGGGATAACCTTTACACAGAACCTCGATGGGCGTGGACATTTTCTTCTCGCTGATGCGCTCGTATTTCTGACGTTTGGTGGCGGCTTTCAGTCCCTGCCAGGGCAGAGAGCCCAAGTTAAAGTACATCAGCACGTAGCCCAGCGACTCCAGGTCATCTCTCCTGCTCTGTTCTGTGTGTGTGTGTGGGGGGGGGGGGAGAGACAAACATCAACACGCTGCCCTGTGTGTGTGCCGATGATGTGTGTGTAGTGTGCGTACCTATCCCCAGGTGTGTGTTGATGGAGGCGTAGCGGGCGGTGCCAGTCAGGTTCTTGTTCTCCCTGTAGGGAATGTGCTGGTGGGTGCGAGCGTCTCTGTATTTCTTGGCCAGGCCGAAGTCGATGATGTACACCAGGTTGCCCTTCTTGCCCAGACCCATGAGGAAGTTATCGGGCTTCACGTCTCTGTGGATGAAGTTCTTAGAGTGGATGTACTCGATACGGCTGATCTGAAACACACACACACACACACAAATCGAGTTACACACCGGTCACATGATACCAACCAGATGTTTATGAGAAATGTATAATCATGTTCTATGGTTCGGTTACATTCTTGACAAGATTGATTCAGTACACAAGCTTATATCAAGTATATCAATATATATATAAGTGTGTGTGTGTGTGTGTGTGTGACGGTACCATTTGGTCAGCCAGCAGCAGGACAGTTTTAAGGCTGAACTTTCGGGAGCAGAAGTTGAAGAGATCCTCCAGACTGGGACCCAGCAGCTCCATCACCATCACGTTATAATCCCCCTCAGCACCGCACCACTTAATCGTGGGGATTCCCACTGCAAAAGCACATCACACGTTATCGAGTGTGTAAGTAAACACACACACACACACACATATATATATATATATATACACACACACACACACACACACATACACACGTACACAACTGGGGGCACGCCTAATACGAGAGCACATTCATATCAATTCTCCAGTTTAATAAATCGATACTTTCTTTAACCAGCAGTGGGCGCTGCCACTATTAATCAAGTAACCAGAGCGTGTTTTTTTTTAAGTTTGTATTTACATCAGAAATAAAATAAAACGACGTTCATTATTAAGATTTTTGATCAATCAGGAACTGTTTCAGTATTAAGAGTTTGTTGGTTTATTTAAAAATGAAACTTATTTTCCGGTGTGACTGCTGGAGTTTAATTAGCTGCTCTCAGTTAACCCGCTGGTCATGTGACCTCCTGGATTGGACTGGAATGAAAACCAGAACCGCACCGGCCCCTTTATGGATCCAGAAGTAAATCCTACAGCTCAGCGGAGAGGGAGCACAGAGCTGATATCTGAGTACGGATGACAGACGGAGGGGTCCTTGTGTCAGCGCCCTGTGTGTGTGCGCGCGTGTGTGTGCGTGCGTGTTCCATTCCCTTCGACAGCTTTTGCAGATCAGCACTTTTGCAAGCTGAATGTCCGGGGTCAGCTATTCCTGAGATGGATAAATATATCTTCATCTCTCGAACCCGCTCAGCGCTTCCCAGTCTGCATGAGCATCAGGACTCAACCCCTGAACCCCCCAAAGGATGAGAAGGTGCCAGGATGTAACCATGCACCACCAATCCATCCGATTCATAACTAATCATACAGAGATTACACTTTAATGGCGCAATTTCCAACCTTGAACAGCAGAGGGCGCTGCTGCCGTTATTTAAATTATATATCAAGCTCAGTTTACCTCAGAAGTGCTCGAACCTCCCACCATTAAGTCATAAATTCAAGTTATAAATGTAATATATATATATATATATATACACACGTGTATATTATCTGAAATAAATAAAAATAAACATTGCTGAAGTCGGTATCGTGGAGCTTATCGTTACAGTTTTAGTGTCCTTAAATCCTAGGACCTGTGAGTGAATGTGAGTGCGCTGGGGCACACTTGTGGAGGGTGTGTGGACCTACAGCATTGGGGCGAGGAGGGGCTGTGGTGGTGGTGGTGGTGGTGGGTTCTGCACCACCATCTGGACCCAGTTACTCTCGTGATGAAGGGGGGAGAACGGGAAAGCAGGATCAGTGACACACCGGTGTGTGTGTGTGTGTGTGTGTGTACTGACGTGACTTATTAAAGCAACTAAACAGTGGAGGGAGTGTTTGGTGCTGATGGATGGAGGTGGATGGAGAAGATGATGATGGCCGTACCTCCTCCCTGCATCATCTTGTAGATCTTGCTCTCGATGTGGAGCTGCGGATGCTTCGTCTTCACACATTCTAGTTTGATGGCGACTTCCTCCCCGACCGAGATGTCTGTACCTGAAACAGAAGGAAACGTCGTGATCAGGATCTTTGAACTGCCCCCTAGTGGATGGAGAATTAAAATATCTGTGAGATCTTGAGGATGTTATTGGTTCCTCATCCTGGTCCGGTAGATGTCGCCACTTCCTGCTGTTCACTAAGGACGACCAAAAATCAGAGCAGCGGGAGACGGCCGTGCAGGAGACGAACCGCCATGCGACGGACAGGAAGTAGAAAACATTTCCCCGGCTCCACCAGCAGTTGCTGATACACACTCACCTACCTACACACCCGAACAATGCGCAGATCTACACACACACACACACACGCCACCATGGGAGAGTGTGTCATGTGCAAGCACGTCAAAATCAGTTTTTGAGACGACTTGTGTAAGACCCACACAAACCTGGAGCACAGTGAAGCCTTGGGGTTAAAGTTGTACACTAGTAATCAGAATGTCGCAGGTTCAAGCTCCACTCCAAGATCACTACTGTAAGATGTTAATACTCCATCAGTCACTTTAAATAAAAGGTGCAAGTGCTAAATACAAAGAGTATTAATTACAATAAACATGATAACAAGGAAGCAGAAATGAGCTCAGAAATGAACGAACATGCACACACACACACACACACACACACTGATCTGATTAGAACAAGTTGAGACACGTTTGTGTTACACAACACACAACGTTTCTGCTACTCTACACTGTGTTTAAACTCACAAACCCGGCGGCTGATCAGGAAAGAAAAGAAGTCCAGTCACGAGCAGATTTACAGGGCCGGGTGATAGCACTCCTGAACACACACACACACACACTTCAGATTAAAACATTCATCCATTTGAAAACCCAAAGCAGCTGTTTGTTCCATTTCGGCAGCTCCCCCCTCACCCAGGGGATAAAGGGGACGAAATGCACTCGCACCCTTCCACCTAACCTGAGAGGAAATCATCAGAAGCTAAACACACAAAATTATATCGAAATAAATTCAATAAAACAGGAATAAACAAAAGGCTATTACAGCCTCATGCATTGTGTATGCAAACCCCCTCCACACACACACACAAACACACACACACACACACACACACACGAGTAGGAGTTGGAGGAGGGGAATTCTGAGTGTCCACAATAACAATAGCACGTACAACTAACCAAATTTAGAAACATGACGAGACTTGAGGACAGAGGTTGGGTTTTACAAATGTTGTGTGTGTGTGTGTGTGAGAGAGAGAGAGAGAGAGAGATTATTTAAAAGTGTTTACAGCCTCCAGTTTCTAAATCAGCTCATTCATTGGGCGATGGTGTGATCAGAAGGTCACGGGTTCGAATCTGGAGTCGTTGGAGCCTCGAACAAACTTCAAAAGTTTCCACTAGAATCTAATAAAGATCTGATTAGACAGAATTTATTGAAATTGATCTGAATCTGATTGGGGGGGGGCTACACCTGAAATCTCACCCAAAACAGACAACGCTGAATCGTCGTCACGCCGACGCAGTGATGCAAGAGCAACAGGTCCGTCTCACACCGCCAGCTGGTACGAGTGATTACACAAGTCCGAGCGCTGAGCACTTCCTGTACAGCCGCTGCACGTCTGATCGCATGAAGCGGCTGGCGGAGCTGCTAGAGGATTAGCCGCTCAGCCCTGGGGACTGAAAGTACGACGGCGGCGGCTTCACCCCCTTTATTCTCTTTATTCTGAAGAGATCCTCTCAGAGCTCAATGAGCTCAACAGATTAAAGCTCCGGCCAGAAAATAAAACCTTAAAAACGTGAACACGTTACACAAGACTCGGGATTTATGGGTCTGTGTACGGTTGAATCAGCAGGTCCTGGTTTATGGTTCTGGCAGAGATGGAAGACATTTCTTGAACGGGTATAAGTTTGATATGATGAGACGTTTTGAATGCACGGGCAGATCACCAGCCATCCCGTACGCTTCCACATCCAGCTGGCTGTAACGTGGCGACGCCCAGTAACGAAAGTAAATATATTACATCATCGTCAGTGTGTGTTCACATCGACACGACTTGCACGCGAAGAAGAATTCTCAGAAAGCAACGGGGACAAAAACGGCCAGAAAATAAAGACCAGAGAGCGGAAGAACTAATCAATACAGCAAAAAACAAGCAGACACTCGATACTATTGACATTCGTGCGATTATCGAGTATAAGCATTGTCGTAAACTAAGAATGTCATAAGTCGATCGCAAAAAGATAAAATGATGCCAATATTTATGTTTATCCTAGTCGTGTATCGAACAAACAACTGGGAATCGGAGAAAAACGATCACCGCTGCTGTGATAGTGACCTCTGCTGGAATGGCGCAACATAGCGTGGCTTTTTGCGCACAACATAAATACGACAAGTAAAAGCGCTCAAGCATCGACGTCGTCGTGGGTGACTGGTCAATTGCCCGAACCTTAGAAACAGTGCCAGTATGCCCAGACAGCGTGTTATGACATCACTTCCTGCTGTCAGTAGCTTAGTAAGAAGCTGAAGTTTCCATACTTGCGCCAATCAGTGAGGAAATCACAAACAACAATTCCAGATCAGAAATGATTCATAACCGGGACGTGACAGCTTGCGCTCTCTTTTTTGTGGGCGACGTGCACACCAACATCTAAACCAAAATACCAGGCAAACACCGGCTGTGATGTCACAATCGGAGAGAATAAACACACACAGAGAACACACGAGCTTCTGGGGTGTTAAAATTATTCTTTTTCATGGTTCTGTTTTAACCCCCAACCTTAACTGGGTTTGTGTTTGGTAAGATACCAGCATGGGGACACGACCCTGATGACCCCGGGTCTGATAACCGGACCCATAATTCCCTCTCCGATTTGATTGGACCTACATGAATTCTGATCACAACAGAGTCTACGCACAACAGATCATTTATCAGTACGTTTAGAACTACAAACACAATCAAAAGAGATTTCTCTCCTTCTCTTACACACACACACACCTAACACACACACCTAACACACCTAACACACACACACACACGGCTGTCATGACAGGGTCGTTAAAGTACAAGACTGGCAATCAGAACGTCACTGGTTGAACCCGACCACTTCCAGGAGGGGAACGAACATCTCCCCGTGGCGCTGTAACAAAGGCTGCCCGACACGTAGGGCACGTGTTCTCACCGCTGCCATCTAGTGTGCGCGTCCACTGGTGTGTATTTCACCTCACGGATTGGGTTAAACGTACAGGATTGTTCTAAACCCAAGTGAACATTGTGCAGGATCAGTCATCGGAAGAGAACTACACGACTATCATGGTGTCACTGTTGGACCCCTGAGCGAGGCCCTAAATACTCAGTCAGTGGAAATATCCATGCGGACCCTGAAATGTGTATATACACGTATAGTGGGGGGCAGAAGGGGGCATGAGGAACATCTGGAACATCTGTAGATGAAGGTTACATGAGTGTTAGTGGTGTTTATAATGTTTCATGTCATCAGTGTAAATGAACACAATGTCCTCATGAATAATGTCATGATCACATCATGTAGGGTTCAAAGGATCATCCTGAAATCTGCCTTATAAACGTTGTAAAGTGTTTTAATATGTTTACTAGACCTGTTAGGAATGTTATAAACTCTTAGTGAGCAAATATAAACTCATATTGTTATGGAGTGTATCAATCCTAATTCAGTGTAAATGATCCGAATCTAAATAAATAGACAGAAAATAAAGATAACTGGTGTGTTTTTATGCTGTTTAAGTGGATAAAAATGTGAGATTTATGATGTTTGTATTTAGTAAGATGGTGGATGTATTGAGGAGGATGAATCTGATACACACAATGACCTGAACAGTGCGGAATAATAAACAGGGCGAACAATAACAGCAATAACGTCTTAATCACGTTTATAACATGAGACAAAATGTAACGCCGGTGTTTAGTAAACAGAAATACGTCAGAATAAAATCAGAATAAAGTGGAAGCTTCTTACCGAGGTAAATATCACCGAATGAACCAGATCCGATCTTCCGTCCGAGTCTGTATCTGTTTCCCACTCTCAGTTCCATCCTAAATTTAACCGAAAACCCCCGCTAGCGATGTGGCTAGCTCTCCAAAAAGAAAACTCAGAACTAAGTCGCTCAAATGTCGAAATAAATACAAAATAAGTGCGAAACGTTTCCGCGATCCGGACTCGAACCGTCTCCTCAACTCTACCAGCCCAGTCTCTCAGCTGACTATGCTAAGCTAATTCCCTCCCCCTCCGCCCCCCCACTTCCCTCTTCAATAATCGTCCGTCTTTTCACCCCGGGTTTTTAAACATTCCCGACACGACACGAGCACAATATTCACGTCGACGGAATGTTTAAACTCTAAACTCGATGATCCGGCCGCTTCTGGCGCACAAAACCATCCGATTGACAAAGGATGCGAACGGATTTATTAATACACACCGAAATAGTTCTTCTCCCTCCCCCCCCCACCATCTCTCGGCTGCGTACGTTTGCATGTGACGTCATGACGTCTCCTGTTCCATATGTAGTGCGAATTGGACCGCGGCTGCGTCTCAAACAACATCCAAGTGCCCTCGGTAGTATGTCGAGTTTGTATTGTAGTGGCGGAAGGTCTGTTTTAATTCCTGCGCGGATTGGAACACAACCCCGTTTCTGTCAGGCACGCGACGCGCTGAGAGGAAAACGTTTCTTTCATTAACAAATCGATGATTTATCCATAAAACAAACACAATACATAAAAACTATGTTTTAGATATTCAAATATACATAATTGTCTATTATTTAAATGAGATAATTTAAGTGATGTGTGTACATATATTTGCATTTAAGCATTAAAGCATTGAACATTGCATATTTGCTCATTTATTTATCCCTCTTTCCATCCATCCATCCATAATCTAGATTTACTATGACTTAATCCTGTGGGACACACACACACACCGTGCGAATACATTAAACACCTGAACAGGTCTGTTGCAGACCACACACACACACACACACACTCACAAAGGATAATTCCAGTATCTCAAATTAACTTGAATGCATGTCTTTGGACTGTGGAAAGAAACCGGAGTCCCCGGAGGAAATCCCCACAGATGTGTGGAGAACATGCAAACCCATTGCAAAATAATTGCATTATTAAATTGAACCAGGGACATAATAACATGCACATCAATACTTGGGACTTGTGATACTTCCAGAGGAAGTTCGTGTAAAGTTAGTGCGACCGTTGTGTGTATATTTTAATACACCATTATTTCTATACGCCATTGTGTGACCACAAAGTTGAGCTGTTGAATGTTGACGACTTTTTTTTATCTGAGAGTTAAAGAATCTCTCTGTGGAGAAACCTGGTCGTGTGTGTGTGTGTGTGTGTGTGTCACTACACTCCTGTCCCCTGCAACGTCCACACAGACATCGACCTCGGTCATCCACCCAAGATCTATAACAGCAGGACGACGTTCCTGGTACTGCTCATGTAACAGGACACACACGCTCATGTGTGTTTGTTCAGGCGTGTCCTACACAACACTGGAGTCCATACTGGTGGAACCTGTCTGAACGGTAGAGGCACATCCCCAGCTCAGACAGGAAGTGGATTTAGAGGAAGGCCGGCGATTACTGGGGAAGAGATCAGGGCAAACAAAGCGCACAATAAAGACAAAAGTATGTGGACACACCTCCTCATAGGCGTTATTGTTTTGAAACGTTCCTGTATCAAATGAATCACTGATTCTTAAAAGAAACCTGATGAGTTTAAGCTCTCCTCTTCTGTGTGTATAAACGTATGTCAACAGGAATTACTGAACAACGCTGGTATAAATCACACCATTAATAAGGTGACTCTGCACATATATACCCTCATATATATACACCCATCCGTACATGTACATACCTCCAGGCAGGCAGAGGAGCAGGCAGCCAGGCAGGCTGGGAGGCAGGAAGGCATGGAGGGAGGCAGAGAGGCAGCCTGGCAGGGGAGCAGGCAGTGAGGCAGGAAGGCAGGCTGGGTGGCAGGCAGGCAGACAGGCAGGGGGGCAGGCAGGAAGAAAGGAAGGCAGACAGACAGGCAGGCAGGATTGCAGGCAAACAGGTAGGCTGGCTGGCTGGCAGGAAGGCAGGGAGGCAGGCAGGCAAGGGGAGCAGGCAAGGAGGTAGGCAGGCAGGCTGGGAGGCACACAGGCAGGCAGGGAGGCAGGGAGACAGGCAGGCAGGCAGGGTGGCAGGGAGGCTGGCAGGCAGGCTTGAAGGCAGGCAGGGAGGCAGGGAGGCTGGCAGGCAGGCACGGAGGCAGGCTGGGAGACAGGCAGGGAGGCAGGCAGGCATGAAAGGAGGCAGGCAGGAAGGAAGGCAATAAGGCAGGCAGGGAGGGAGGCAGGCAGGCAGGCAAGGAGGCAGGCAGGGAGAAAGGGAGGCAGGCAGACAGAGAGGCAGGGGCACAGGGAGGCAGGCATGGAGGCAGGCAAGCAGGCTGGGAGGCAGGCAGACAGGCAGGCAGGGGAGCAGGCAGGGAGGCAAGGAGGCAGACAGGGGAGCAGGCAGGCTGGGAAGCAGGGAGGCAGTGTGTACATACACAAACATGTAATGATGGTTTCATGTTTCTTTATCGCTGTAAATCTGCTTCGTGATGAGACCTGTTGTCAAAGTGCTAAACAAATCCATTTGACTTGAGTTGACTTAATAAGGGAAAGATAAGTGCTCATTTTCATGAACACGGTAGAAAAAATGTACAACACGCTCACGACCAGGTGTCCACATTTAGTTCACTTTTAGTGTCGGTGGGCATTTAAGGCAGATGAATGGGAATCTTGGGGAATTTTAAAATACAGAGTGGGATTTAACTTTAGTCGCGGACGATTGTGATTGTGATTGTGTATTATCTCAGAAGTGAAACTGTCAGTTCTGAATTTGCATAGTTTCGGCCCGGGTGAACGACACACCCTTTGTGACTTCACCTTCCACATGTTCAGACTTGTTTTTTTTTACATCCATCAGTCACTCAGTAAGAAAAAAACTCAATCAAATCTCCAAAGCTGTAAAAATGAACCTTCAGTGTTAAAAACTCAAGTTCACAATCTAAACCCACAGCCACACGGTTCCACACAAATACACACCACAAGGACTGAAGTATGTGGACACCTGTTGGAGGGTTCAGTTCGGAGTGTGTTGGAGGTTATTTGGCCTGGACCCTCTGGACCCTCTGGACCCTCTGGACCTTCTGGACGCTCTGGTGCTTGAGTCGGATGATCTCAGTGTTCCGCGATAGAAACACAGAATGTAAATGTATGTAAACGTAGAGATACACGATACTGCTGCAGCGCCGCCACGTCTCAAATTCATTCCAGTCACACCACCTCACTGGCTCATCCCCAACACACTATACAGGAAGTCTCTCACCAATATGCACCATTTTCTTATTTGGATCCATGTTATTGTGTCGCCGATGGTGGATTGTACCAAGTGCATCGATTAGTATCGGTCCTGGTTGTGTAATATAACTGATTCTACACCACATATTAAAGTTCAATTATTATGTGGAATTATTAATGTCTTTGTATTTACTCTCAGATTCTGTCTGAAATTCTACAGGTTTACATGACATTGGAGGACCTGTTCTACACAAACACAAACACACACACACACACACACACACACACACACACACACACACACACACACACACACACCGGTGATTCCATGCGGGCTCAGATATAGTCACGTGGGGTTCTGGTGGGTTTCCACGGTCACGGTGGTTACACCCACGGAACGCTGTGTGGAAGGTGACGTTTCCGCACGGACTCCTGTAACGCTGCACCCGGAGCACCGTGCTGGATCTGATCTGTGTAAGTCTGATTTATTAATATAATTATTTAATGATTTATTTATTCATATTTAATCTTATTAATCAGAGTTTATTCTGCTTGTGTTAAACATGTGGCGGGGTGGTGATGATTTATTTCTGATTATATTGTCATTTACAGCGGTGTTTATGATTTAATCACATTTAAATTTACATAAATAAATATTACACATTAAATAAATAAATAATCTGTTGTTCTAAATTAATGATCATCAGTACGGAAGAGGTTCGAGACCCTTCTGTAAAATTTACTCAGCTGGTTTGTTATTGTAATATTACTGATATTATTAATATAATTATAACAATTATTATATTACAAATATATTGTTATTTATATTATTACTACTATAATAGTTATTATTATTATTATATGATTATTTCTATTATTAGTATTTCTGTTATTATTATTATTATTATTACACTGGACACACTTTGGTCCTCTGATGTAATCTGAAGGTGAGTCCAGAGTCCAGTGGTGCTGTGCTTTACGTCTCTGGGATGGATTTGGATTGTGTGCCCGTGTTCGTACCCGTGTTCGTACCCGTGTTCGTACCCGTGTTCGTGCCCGTGTTCGTGCCCGTGTTCGTGCCCGTGTTCGTACCCGTGTTCGTGCCCGTGTTCGTGCCCGTGTTCGTGCCCGTGTTCGTACCCGTGTTCGTACCCGTGTTCGTGCCCGTGTTCGTGCCCGTGTTCGTGCCCGTGTTCGTACCCGT
>JAOTRQ010000034.1:1866220-1878040 GCA_028565875.1 Hoplisoma paleatum
GTAGAGATACAGGGTTGGGGAAAGACCTGGCAACCTACCCCGTAAAATGTAATTGCCGAGATACTCTGGGGATCGGTCCACAGAGTAACCCAGGGTCGAAGTCGACTGAAGGGTAATATATATATATATATAACATGCTTAACGGTGTGGATAGAATATTCAGGGTAAAAAAAGAATGAATTATACAACAACTATATGACATTCTTGGTTAATTACTTGGTTAATTCAATAATAAAATACCAAAACCTGATCGTTCAGGGTGTGAAGAACGAACTGATGTGTTAACACATGCATACAGATTAATGATTGAGTCTGGAGATTGTACATAGAATGAGTATACCAGTCTCTCCACATTAAAATATATTAAGTTGACAAATCTGTTACTATGTAGGGCAATTTATCTCGCAACATACATGCTCCCGAATGTACGGTTGTAATTTCCTGTGCACAGCTCATTGAACAGCACGTTCAATCATGCAGATTCTACTTACGTCCTTCTATAAACAGTTACAACTAAACAGCTCTGATTGAACAGGGATTGGCTGCTTTCCTTAAACTCATTTGTTAGCCATGAACCTGATTTAAAATGCCTCATCAGGAGATATCATATGTATGGAACTGACCTAAGGTTAATTGCCACTATGAAACAATTACTCAAGTCAAAAGGTAGCAACAAGAGGAATCTTAATTACGGTAGATCTGCAACAAAGCAAATAAAGGTGTACACATGTGTAATTGTTAGGGCTAGTCAATCAATCGCCATATAGAATCTGTCAGGACTATTTTCCTCAAGGGTACACAGCCTCTCTGTACAATTTCCTCATTGAGGATGCGGTTGTGCATTTGATTGAATGTCAAGGGAGGAAAAAAACACTTCAAAGGCTGGAGGGTGAATGATTTAGATAAGTTAAATGGCACATAGTAAGGAAACTTCCTTTATAATTGGTTTAGTGATGCAAACGTCCATGATCTCTATAGACAAGCATCAACAAATTGTGTCCAAAAAGGTGGAGGTCAGACGGTGCTAAATATACTAGCACATACGACCCCTCCAACCCACACAGTTTCCATCCAAAATATACAAATGCAGGTCTTGTAATTAAAACAAGTATGAAAAAGACAACCAAAACACAGCTAAAAGACATACAGGTAAAAGAATACACAAGTCTTACATTGTTATGAGAGCTTGGCATGGATTATTCTTATAATAATATTACATTTGCAAATTAAGTAATATCAAAATCAGCATATCCAAACTTTACACTCTAAAGCTGGAGTTGTAAAAAGTAATCACTGTAAGATTAAGACTTAAGACATTCACATGTGTGAGAGCGTTTATAGCCTGGATTTGGCATCTACAAGTAATTTCTACTCAATAAACTTTCATGTGATGATGTTGGGTAATAACTTGATAAATGATGAGGTAATTACTTGATAAAATAACTATATAGAAACGTTATGTAATTAGTTGTAAATTAGTGAATATTTGTCACTTTTGGGGGTTAATAGACAGTTTATAGTATGACTCCCTAATACTGGAAACTCTTTCTGCTAAACCATAGTATTAGATCATAAAAACTACCATGACGTTTTCTATGGAATGATTTGCTAATTTAATTTTAAAAAATGATTTGTTAGTGGAAGAATTAAACTGGATTGAAAACGAGTTCTTAACCTCACTAAACTGAAACTTTGAACTAGGATTTAATGTCTAACGTAAGTGCTTTAATTCTTATGTTTTAAAAAACTCCACCACATAAATTTTCCCTTTCAAACATGGTTTGTGTTGCTCATTGTTATTCTTACATCATAATTAGCAAAAGGTCTAGGTCTAAATGCAAGACTAAACAACATTGTGGTAAAGCAAATAATTTGAACCTTTTGAAATTGAACTAAATTTTAGTTTTACTAAACAAACATGCAGTTTCTGCACTTGTATTTTGAAATGAACAGATAGTAAAGAAACTCCAGTAAACTTGAACTTCAGTTTAAAATGATACAGCAAGTTCTTTAACCTTTTTGTATAAGCTTTGGAAAACTAAACTGTAATTATCGCCACCTATGTTTAGATGAAAAGCTCCTGGGTTTAAACATAGTGACCCACAATGTTTCTTAAAAACTCACAGGAAAAAAACCGAAGCTTTTAAATGATTTGGGTTTAAATGTCTCAGATGAACCAGATGTGTAGTGACTGTGGGACGTCCATGCCAGTGGTGAGTGTTGGACTACTGCTACTGATATGTTCAAGACTGACTGAGCCTTACAGGACTTCAGACCCTGACAGGGACCATTATGAACCCAGAGATCATCGTCAAAACACAGATCACCACCCAGGAACCAGGTACCTGCACAATCCAGTGAAAATATTTCAGTAAATTTACGACTTATATTCTGCTATATGTTGATTGGCCATAAAGCTACAGTTAATGACGATGTAAAAAGTGATTGTTACCCACCTCTTCTTTTGATAGCAGGAGAACAGAATGTAGGCGATGCTGTGATTCAGGAGAGAAACCACTCCAATATGGCAGCACCCACCAACAGTACCAGGTGGTTCCACAGATAAACATCACTATCCTCAAAGGTAAAACATTTAAAACAATGTACTATGGAAGCTTTAGGGTGATGTTTACATATGTATTGTTGTTTAAGTCTATTCATTAAGGCACTCTATTTAAGCAAATGCTAGTCTCCTAGAAGTCATAGACATTGTGTAGAGCTTTGGGCTATCAACCAAAATATTGGGTTTAATTTCAGGCTGTGCTAGACAGATACTGCTGAATCCTTGAACAAGACCCTTAATCCTGTCTGCTTCTCAATTTGTGTATACTTAATAATACTAAAACTGAAAAGATAAAACTGAAGATAATTCTATAATTTTAAAATTTATACCTTTAGACACACGTACCCCATTTGTGTTTTGAGGCTTTGTAAAAGGCAAGAATCTTCCATGATGATGGCTGATCGTGCAGTCTGACATCAGTGTCCATACAAGATGCATAAAAAATTGATTGTACTGTACATCATGTATATTTGCAATCATAAATAATAAATAGATTTGATTCTATACTACAATTGCTTGGCCTCAAAACTTTATAATTTATCCTTGGGTCTTGGTAGCTGTTATTCGGTCGGCTTACTCGACAGGAAATGTAACAGTTAAGCTATTTCCTTTTGTTACCCAGGGGAAAAGGGAGATGGTGGCCAGCGAGGACCCTATGGAAAAACAGGCAAAATCGGTCACGTAGGACCAAGAGGACCAAATGGCTTCAAGGGTGCCAAAGGCACTATTGGAAGCCCAGGAGAACCCTGCAAGTCTTACTATGCTGCTTTCTCAGTGGGACGCAAGAAAGCATTGCACAGTAATGAGTACTACCAAACACTTGTGTTTGACACAGAGCTGGTTAACCTGTACAGTCATTTTAACATGTTCACTGGGAAATTCTTTTGCTATGTACCAGGGATTTATTTCTTTAATCTAAATGTTCATAGCTGGAATCAGAAAGAGACATACTTACATATAATGAAGAATGAACAGGAGATGGCAATTCTCTACGCTCAACCCAGTGATCGCTCTATCATGCAGAGCCAGAGCCTGATGCTGGACCTGGAGAAGGACGATACAGTTTGGGTGCGCCTCTATAAGAGCGAGAGGGAGAATGCCATATTCAGTGATGACTTTGATACTTACATAACATTTAATGGTCATCTGATTAAAGGTAGAAATGAGGGTTAGCATAGCTATATGTTGTTCGCTGCCATACCCTGTTGAATCACATTATCAGGACCACTTGCTAATATCTGAGTAACTGATCTGGGTAGGTTGTCACATGTATCAGGAGCCATGCTGACCGCAGCACATCCCACAGCTGATGGAAATTGATGATCAAGGTTGTCCCACAGATATCAGTTGGATTCAAGTCTAGAAAAGCAGGGAGGCAGGGTACTACTTCAAAGCCTTAGTCATTCTTTTCCATCTAATGCCATTTATAATAGTTGTGTTGTCTCACTGTCTTGCTGTCCTCCACCCCAGAGAAGACTATTGCCATTTATGGGTGTAAATGTTAACTGTCAAATATGGATTCCTATCCAGATTTGGATTGCCTTACACATCTTATACACAATTTGTGTATCATATACATAATAATGGGACTTGATAGTGGTTCACACTGAAAATAATATTATTTTGTTTCTGTATATTTATTTAGAACTATAGACATATACATAACCCCGTTCTGTTTGAATACTTTGTAAAATGCAAGATAATAGTGTTGTTATTGTCTGTGAATATTTAAACAAGGTATTTAAAGTTTTATTTAACCAAAAACTTTCTTTGACTAAACCAAATTGTTTTGCACACACAGTGTGTGTGTGTGTGTGTGTGTGTGTGTGTGTGTGTGTGTGTGAGTGTGTGTTTGTGAGTGTGTGTGAGAGAGAGAGTTTGTGAGATTCAGATTCACTATGGACTGGTTCCCTGTCATGACTGGATCAAGAACTTGTTTGAGTGAGTGTGTGAGTTCAAATGTTTCACAATTCCAACTTTTACTTGGATTGAAATCTGATGATCTTAGACTTGTGTGACCATTATGTGGCCATTATGCATTTGACATATTTGTAACTATTTGAAATACATGGAGAGCTGTGAAATAAATGAGTAAAAAGTGGGTGTGAGAATTCATCACAGAGATGAGAAAGGAATGATGAAAAAAAAAAGTCATTTAGGATGTGGGAATTTTACCTGTGTCCTTTTCACACAAACTTGTTTTCCTGAATCAGATTAAAATTAATTTCAGTCAGGTTAAACTAGCAATCAATGTTACAATAAAGGACATACACATATAGAATACACATATTACCCCCAGTTGTGGACAAAAGGTCTTACCACAGCGTTTTAGTGCCCCTGATAGTTTCTTTACTATTAACTTTTACAATAAATAGAAATACATTAAATACATCTTAAATACATTGAAAATGTATTGTACAAATAGACTTTTAAATAAAAAAAGATGTTTTTCTATTAAGTGGACATTAAATAATTTGTATTAAACCTGTGTGTCCTATTTAACAGTAACAAAGTCCACTAATGTATAAAAGAGGTGATTGGTCACTTTTACAATACAATAAAAAAAAACTTTTTTTGAACATTTGAACATTTATTTTTACAACTAAACAAAGAACCAATAGTAAATATGGCTTCTCGGATCCAAGATACTATTATACCAACATAAATGGTTTATTTTGACTATGATGGTGTTATTTTGGTTTTATTGAACTGGTCGTTTTGGTGCTTTATTTTCCCCCTTAGATAATGTTCCAAAAGAAAAAATGTGCTCTAGTGGATTACGATACAGTATTTGTGGTACTGTTGATCATGCATAAAGATGTAAAACATTTGTGAGCACTTTAAAACTTTTTTGTACAATTATGATAACTTGTGTAATATAATCTTTATTCAAATAAATAACACATACATTCTGTGTAAACCAACAGTTCTTTTTCTTATTTTTGTAATAGAATGAATGAATGTCTTTTTTTGTCGTTATACACATATACAATGGTATTAAAATCAATTCATTTTTAATGGGCAAACATACATAAAATATAACTAGAGAAAACAATAATGAAGAGGGGTAGAGTTCTGTGCACAGTTCTGAGGCACTGTACGTTTGCACATTTTATACAGCGGACATTATTAAATACATGGCCCATTTCCATGTATTATTAAAAGTATTAAAGCATGAACATTTAAGCTAAATTTTCAAAGAAGTTGAAGTTGGTCCTGAATTGTCAATGAAAGTTCAGTACAATGCAGCTGTACTTAAACGTTTCATTTTTAAAAGAAGATTTTGGACAGACTGTTACATTGAATAGTTAAATGTTCCTACCCAAAAAGGTTAGAAAAACTTTGACAATATAATTTAATTTAGATGTAAAGCATTGTGGAAGTTTGGTTATTTGCACCCTTTTGCATTATAACGATTGTTTCAATTTCTAAATTAATTATTCAACATGAAAATGTAAAATAAGTGTTTTAGCATTTAAAGCTGAATTAAGACAGAAGATTTGAAGATTTTAAGTTTGGAAATCATCAAGTCAAGATTTTGTGCGTGGCTTGGTTGTATGAAGCTTTATGAGAATTCATGGAGTTTGTTCTTAAATTTATTTAGCATGCCTACTTTAAAATCATAAACTAAAGCCTCAGAAACCATTATTACAAAAAATATATAAAACATACACATTGCTTGATTTTGAAAAAATGATGTATGTGCATGTTTTCTCTCTCTCAGCATGTTTTAATGCTGTTAAAGTTCAGACACAGGAAATACTTTTAAACTCTTGGAGAAAGGCGGGTACATTGTCAACAGCTGTGAATTTTTCTCCCCTCTCACCAGCATTAATAAAATCTTACTCCATCTGTCACAGGAATTTTGTTATCAACAATGCAAGAATATCCAGTAGATCTATGGTTTTAAGTGTCAGAGAGAGAGAGAGAGAGAGAGAGAGAGAGAGAGAGAGAGAGAGAGAGAGAGAGAGAGAGAGAGAGAGATGTTTATTTCCACTGGCCCGGTTGGAACATGTAGACGCCAAGTCACTTGACCATGCAAAATGTTTCTGCCTGGAAAATTGCATTCATGCCCAGTTTGCCTAAATTTGTATTACATATTTTATACTCCAACATTTCAACAATATTTAGATATGAACTGTAATTGCTAAAAAAGCATTAACAAAGCCAGCACAATCATCTGGCCCAGGTCCCACTTTTCTGTCTGAACAGTTGGCATAATCGGCTAGAGCTGGCCAAGTTTTGTTGAAAATCGTGTGGCCCGATTCTGGCTGACCAGCTGCGGCCTGGCATCCAGTGTCTTATTCGTCACCATAGCAATAGTGTAAGGCGAGCCGCTGGGAAAGAAGTTTGTTTCAAGGTTAACAGTGAGATGAATTCTTATTTAATATTAACAACTCGTTACTTAAATTAAGCAAAAAGTGTATTAATGACCTTTGGATTAAGATAGAGAAATGTGAACATTTAGGGAACACAATCTAGTGAGTTTTAGGGTAACTGCTAGTGTGTACTAAAACACTCCAGGTTAACTAAAAGACAGTTTGATGGAGTGAGGTGAACATTTTATTATTGAATTTGAGGAAGGATTGGGAGCAGATGTGCTGGTACCTGCCTATAGTTATTCATTTATATGAAGTCACATATCATGTTATTAAATTTTCAATAAGTTTAATGTTTTTTAAATATTCTTTATAAGTTTTACCTCATTTCTTTGGCTTTGGAACTTAAAGCCTCAGAAGCAGTTACAGCAATGAAACACACACAGACGCTAGAAAATAACATAGTGGAAGTTATATTAAATGGAATATAAAAATTGTGCCCAGAAATCGGCACAATTTGTAACTAAATAAATGAATGGATGTGTTTCAGATATATACAGTTACATATATACAGTTTATATTTACATTCAACACTTTTTCTATTAATCTCAGCAATTGTTTTGGCTTAACAAACTGCATTCACACTGAAAAAGATTTTCTTGACTTTTTACTTTACTTTAGATTTTTAGATCGGTTGCAAATAAAGTTATGCTTACGTGAAATAAAGTCTTCATATTCTACACACTAAAGCATTATAGGATGTCAACATGTTTTTTTTATTAACCTAAAGTATAGTCAAGTATTATTTAAATAGCCAACTTTTTTTTAAAACAGATTTAATGACTTTATTATGCATTGTGTTAAATCAACCTTAGCAGAATCAGATATAAACTAAAAAAAACTAAAAAGATATAAACTAAAACTAAACTCTTAGATTGATTTACATGTGCAGCAGCAAGTGATGGAGAATGAGTTTACATCCGAGCCTTTTTCATCTCTTGTTATGATAAACAGAGTTTGATTAATAATTTACAATTATGTTTTTTTCTAGTAACTAATAAATAAAGTAACTTCAATAAAGGTAAATTCAATAAATCAAAGCGGCGTCAAAACGTTAATCGTGTCATCAACAGTGAGTGAACCGATTCTCTAAGGTGAGTGATTCATCTCACTGGAGACCACGGCAGTGAAATGGTCAAACCCGGTCACCACCGTGTTGGGTGTTACTCGCTCTGTGAATCTCTGCCGCCATATAGCGGGTGGTGAAGGTGCAGCTTGTTGCGTTTAGTACAGTACTGCTGTGCTTGTTGTCATGGATACGCTGAGGTCAGGAGGTCCATCCCTTGGTTGTGTGTGGAATGGCTGGTTTAATAAATACAGTTGGAAGAGTTGAGGACTGGCACAACATTCAGACCGATGTGAAGTATTGTATTGAGAGTTGAGAGTTCATTTTAATTTACCATGTCAAAGTTCAAAATCATGCCTTTCTTTGTCTTTGTTTTAGGATCGTATTCTGCAGAAACTGAAATAAAATGCTGCCTGAAACAAAGCTCTCACCATGTTATCTTTCAGTTTGTATATATATATATTGATTGTTCTGTTAATCTTATGCATGTCCTATATGTAAAAAACTCCCCCCCCCCCTCAGTTAGGACTCCCGAGAAAAAACTCTTATGAAAGGTCATGTCTTATCGTATCAATTGAATAACATGCAAGCAACTGAGGGATCATTGAAGTGGTCAGGCTTTAACCATCAACCTGTTTACCACAATGAGCTACCAATGTCCACTGTGCCCATGTAGTCATGGTAAAAAACTACAATTAGAGCAAAGTAACTTTATCTAAAAGGGACTGCAAACATCTTTATACTTTCCATTTGTGTCAGCTAATTCAGTGGCAGCTTTAAAACATACTGGTTTGATTGTTTAGTCCATTAAGACTGATTGAAGAGATGCTGATATGCCGATCTCTCCTAATGATTTTTTTATCTGATGATAATAGGTCGTCACACAGTGTAAAGAGCACCAAAAGCAGGATTGCATCAGACACGACCATTTTTCTGCAGACACATCACAGCCCAAATTTTTAGGCTTTTAGCTCCATTTTACATGTCTTTTGGGAGCACTTTTGCTTTAAGCCAGTTTAGCTTATGCTAACTCTGCGCATAAGCACTAGCGATTCTCTCGAACAACAACAAAAAAATGAGAACGAGATGAGGCATCAGATGCGAGTGGTGAGCAGATTTATGTTCGGCTTCTGGCTTCTGGAGCCACAGCCTCTCAAATTAGATTTTTAGTGCTGGTGCTGGACCAATGCCATCTAGCCACTAGCAAGAATGAGCTGCAAATGTTACATAAAAGGGAAAAAAAAGAACAAACAAATGACAAGACATATCTCTCTCTTATCGGTTGGCCTGTCTGCTCGATGCAGGCATGTAATTTGGTTTTAAACCCTTTTAGTATCAAGTCATGATCAAATAGAGTAGAAAGAATCCATAAAGCTATATTGGCACCGTGCAAAATAAACTACACCATCTAAAGAAAGCCCAAAGCCAAGCGAAATGTGCTTTTCAGTGAAATAGCCACACACACTAAATGTTATTTAACATTTCTTCAATTTTGCGTCTTTTTAAAAAATAACAATCCAGTTCATTATGTTAAAGGTACATTACGTGTCAGATATTGTCAGGCACATTATCCCCATTCAGACACTTTGACACATGAAAATACCACTAGAATTACATAAAGCAATCCAGTTCAGCATCTGAAAAACAATAAAACGTACAAAACACACTTTTGCGATACTTGATATTTAATTAACACGTCAGAATTTAACCTGGGTGTTTACCTGTCAGTTCCACCTTTTCTGCGCCATGTTTCACTGTGCCAAATAATTCACTTCTTTCGCCAATAAAATGACGAATCATCCAAAAACCTGAATTATTATCTAATAACCCTAGATGTGATCATTTATCCCAAATTTGGTAAGCAAACTTCAGATATTAACATGACTTTTATCATCGTATAAGAACTTCCATGCAAATCTTTTTTAATATTCTTTAAATCTTTTTTTGGTTGGGGTTACTGATGAAATAAACTACATTTTAGATTTAGTTTTAGTGAAAATCTACCAATATGTGCTCTGCCTAATATGCTGTCCTGATCAAATTATCAATTTGTATATCCCTTCTACCATACTGATAGACTTTATAAATATATAGCCTAATTAATTTGTGTTTATTTTGTATGGATACGATATATGGATTATCCAAGCTCAAAGAATAGATGTGTATATGCTTACCTGTGCGAGCTTATAAACTGCCTGGCTAAGCAATTTTTCTAGTTCGTCCTCTTTCCTACAGTTGCTCAGGGTGGTATTGAGCTTGCAAAATTATCTCCAGAAATCTGAGATAAACTGACCTTCTCTTTCACGAGGCCTCCTGCCATTTCACCCTCTCTCTGATCCACGTCTACCTTTGACACTGGGCTTTTGTTTTTTTGTTTTTCTTTTGCACTTGTAGCCTCGACCCCATCAGGTTGAGAAACCTCTGGGTAACCCTTCTGTCTCTGTGCTTCAGTGCAAGTCTCGTTCGGTGAACCTCTGGGTTTACCGCTGCCACCAAGTGCAGAAAAAAGAAGGCAAATAGACAGAGAAGGAGCTAAAAGCTCAGCGCAAAAGGCAGCAAAATGTTCCAGCTGTAACTTATTTCCATCATTCTTCTCCCATATAACAGCCATTACCCCTCCCTAGACTCACCAGAAGACGAGCTAAGCACTTTTCAGAGGAGGACAATTTGTGCTTGCTGGAGTGGCTCACCTGTCAACGTCTAGTCCTTGAAGTCTTGCACTAGTGTGCTGGCATCTGTTTCCAGGGGCTGCTGAGTGCCATCAATTCCCTATTCGCTCAGGATAGGCTTGTGTGAAGAGACCTGGAACTGACTGCTTTAGGAAGCTTCTCTCCAGGTACTCAAATGATAAGCTCTACTTCACCACTTCACCTGTAAGTGCAGCTTTTCAGCCTAGTATAAATAAATATGTGTATCTCCTGTCTTTCCCTGTAGAATAGATTTAGAAGAAAAAGGCAGAACATAAAAGCAACAATAAACATCCTTGTCAATTGAAATTTCAATAATCAGTTTTACATAATATGCTCAGACAGCCTGTGGGTCTGCACTAAAGTTTGTTTACTGTAGTTTTCAGAAATTTGTTTAGAAATCGGTTTTATTAATGGCACTTAAGTGTACTAGTTCTGTTAGTTTTTAATTAGTCCTCTGAGTTCAACATGCAAAACACTATATTTGACACAACATGTTTCAGTCTTGCTGTATGTGAAGCATTAGTCTTGTATAGTAAATTAATGGATTCATTTATGACTTAGTGGGTAGAGCTTCGCGCTATCAACCAAAATATTGGTCATTCAAAACCAAGCTTTGTCTTTACCCAGTTCACCTCAGGTGTGTCGTACAAGTGCTGATCCTGCACTCTGACCCCAGCCTTCAAAGAAGTTGGGATATGTGAATAAATACTTTGGTTGTACTGTACAACTGTATATGTGCATATGCCTTTTAAGCTATTCTATTCTATTCTATTTATTCTGCTCAAGGTCGAGGTGACTGGCACTGCAGTGCAAGACAGAAATGCAAAGAAATAAGTAGTTTGATGCTTAATCTTGCTTAATCAATGTTTGGTTTTAACCTCCTGAGACCCAGACTTTTCCCTGATGTGCGTTGTTTATTTGTAATTAGTAGGACCTAACAAGCATAAAAATTATATTTTGTCTTTGTTTTTTTCTAAGAACGGCTTCATGTACAATGTCCTCGTATGGAGACAGTAGGTCCAAAATAATGATACAATTGGCTAACAAAGAACAAAACTGTTTGATTGAAACTGTAAACATTAGAATACACAAACAAAAGTGATCATGTTATTGTACATAAAT
>JAOTRQ010000034.1:1898571-1915062 GCA_028565875.1 Hoplisoma paleatum
AAATCAACTAATAATATTTAAATAGCTTTGTCGTTACATTGAGCCAGTGTAGCACATTAAGAACACTGTTTTTTAAATATAACACATTTTGTATTGAGCTGAGTAGGAGATTTTGTACATTTGTAGAAAAAAGGTCTGGAAGCACACAGACACTGGATGGATAGATGGATTTATAGATGGATGGGTACTTTTTCACTAAGATGGCTGACTCGCACTGCATTCAAAACCTTTGTGCTTAGGGGAACTGGTGAGGACACACATGTCTGCAGGTCATGGATAGGGTGCGACTAGTGTGGCTAGTAGACTGGATTTGGGTTTGAGTTAGTAAAATCGGAATGACCTTATCAGTTTGAGTTTGATAAAGTTATCTGCATAAATGCATTTTGGCCTAGTTAAGCGAGAGGACAGGAAGACATAGGGGAGTGAAGGAGAAGCAGACTATAGTTTACATTGGCTTTTGGTTAAGGAAGACAGAGTCAGCTGACTTTGGTGCTAAGTTGAAGAGGTTCCGAGATTTTCAAAAGAGAAAGAGGAGCACAGGATGAAGACAGCGAGCCGAAAGGTACAGTGCAAGGGCTAATACATACCTCAGAGCAGTTAAAAACCAGGACATGTAAACAAGATTAATGTCTTGTACAGACAAAAGCAAATAAATAAACCCAGAGGTCTTGGTTGGATCTCTGTGGAATTGACATCTTTTTGTTACTTTGTTCAGTCACAGTCTCTTTCAGTAGAAACATCTACTCAGACTGAGTGTCCCTGATACAGCTCGTTTCAACTGGTAACTGCCATCCGGCACTGCTAATGCATTGTGATGCTTCATAGCTTTCCACTGTTGCCTGAATAAATGCCATCATTGCCCAGTAAATATCAAAGTAGTACAATCGCTGAGATATCAGTTGCCATCCTGATTGAAAATAAAGAACTGTTTTTAAAAGAAAGAGTGCAGCGAAGAGGAACCATATCATTTTCTATTGAGAGAAACATGTCAGTTTTGTCTCGACATAACACCTGAGTCCAAGGAAGCTCATGATTTTTGCAATGCATGGAAATGGTAACTGAAAAGAGGCTCATTATGTATTGTCAAATTCACTTACATTGAAGCCAAAATCCTGGAAAATCAGCATGTCTGATTTGCATGTCACATTAAAAACATTTGAAAATCCACATATAGAGTAATACGTCTTAACAGGAAGCCTTTGCATGTAAGTAAATTGTTCACAGTTTGCATTAAAACAAAGCATTTTTAATTATTTTTCTTATATTTACCTCTGCATATTGTTTTTGTTTCTTCAAATACATTCGTGAACCATTGGAAATGATGGAATAGAATTAAAATCACGCTCCTCACATTGTCCAGTCGGTTCATTGTCTGCTTGGAGTGCCCATGTTCTATGAGTGATAAGTTAAAGAACAGAATCTGACATGAACATCTCCAATATAACTCAGGTCCGGTATTAGAACAGAGACTAGACCATGTACATACATTTACAAAGTACCGTTTAGAAAATAACCACATTTACACAAAATTCAAAAATCTGAAGTACATTCAATAGCTGAAACGAGGAATCAGACACACAGAGAAATGCCACCAAAGGAAAAAAAATCTCTTAATACACTGACAGTGCATAAATTTCTGGTAAAAAGGAACCTGGACCACCATCGAAAAACAAGAAATAAAGCCATTGTTTGAAGGGTCGCAAAGTCACAGATAGATATATTCATATAGAAATGTTTTCCATACTCGTTATACAATAATACAACATTAGTAAATGGCTACAATTGACATTTGACCCATGCTCAGCAGCATGTTATTAGTACAATGTTTAAATATAGAAGGATATCACTAAAGTGGATCCCAGTAGAAGTAGAAAGGTAACAGACTTAAGTAAAATTTTGCTTATTCCGCTTGCAACCCTTTAAACTAAACTACTGCCTATCTCACTTTGCTTCCCACATTATAGCAGGCAAGAGCTTATTTTCAAGATGGATGGCCAAACTCCTGTGACAATACAAAGCAGACAGCTCCAATTTTCTTAATTTGTAGCCCCCTGACACCATGTACAAAAGTGGTTTACTACACAACACGGCCACCTCCACAACAACACTACAATGTAATGCTTTTTGGTAGCACAAGGACCACGAAGCTATGACCACCCCCCCCCCTCCCCCCCGTTTCCCGCTAAAACCCCTGTGACCAGGATATGACTAAACACACATACACACACACACGCACACCCCTTGTAATCCTCTTTACGCCCATTTATACAGTGGGTCTTTACACATTGTGCTACTAAAAACAGAGGGTCCACATACAGCATGAATGCCTTTATGAACTGCATCTTTAAATCTAGGGATGGAGATATAAAATTTTGTCATTCTAACAATTACTTTCCATTCATTGTATTCATAGTGACCAGTATTTAAATAGCAAGGGGTTCAAAAGCCCCTCAGTAAGAGCTAGATCATCCTTTTTTTGTGGACAGGCTATTGGTGGTATATTTACAGTACCGTTAAAATCACCTTCCTCTTCTATTAAAATCCTTGTAGTTGTTAAGTATCTTTTGCTTTAGATTAGGTTTAACTGGTGTAAAATGTAATTACAGTACAATGGATCTATACTTACAAATTCAAAAATGTTTTCTGGTATGCTTAGTTACACTTTATAGCAACATTTAGGAGAACTAGAAGGTGAAAGAGTGAACAAAAGCATCTTTTCTGGTCTATGTCAAAGACTCAACCTTGAATGCAGTTCAACAGGAACTAAGCCTTAGTCCACCGAGGCGTTAGCTGTCACTGCTGACCCCTAGTGGAAGGTCAGAGATGGAAGACTCAGGCCTACAATGCTGGACACTGAAGCGCTAGACGAAGCCAGGCTGCATAGACTTATGTCTAAAGAGGCTGCAGCCTTCTCGTCTGGCCCAATTCTCACCACCCAGTCTTAAGGGCAGGAAAAGCTAATCTGTGCTGGAAAGGAGGTGGGGAGGTGATGTGAACACCCCCACCCTCTTTCCAACAGCACTGCAAATCATGCATCATGTACCTCTGCTGATTTTTTAAAACATTTTATAACTTATTTATACATACATATATCGCTATATAGATAATATATATACACTCGTCTTTTACTCTTTTTCAGATCATAAACTTAAAAAAGTTTAGAAAAATAAAAAAAGTTTTTATGATGAGCTCTCGTCTCGCCCGCCACGCAGCCGGGCTGTTCCAGGTGAAGGCCGAACTCTCTCCCTCCATACACAGCTTGGCTGTCGCTCGTGTCTCCATCATCGTACGATGCTTTCATCTCACACAGCCTTGGTGGAAGAGATCCTTCTTTTTGTGTGTTTTTATATTTTTGTGTGTTTTTTTTTGTAATCCTTCTTGCTGTCCACTATTTCACTGATGTCCCTCTTCTACGATCCAGCTTTTTTCTTTTTTTATTTACTACAAAATAGAAAAAAAACAGACTTATAAGTAGAGTGCTGTAGATACGTTATTAAAATCATCATTCACGCTCATCAAATTGCTTCAGGACACAAAAAGTGTGAGAAAAGAAGATTAACAATCTTTAGAAATTGGAATCTTCATGGCTTTTGGAATGGCAGTGTAAAAATCCTGCAATAATCCTTATATATTCTGACATTGGAGGAAATGTTAAAGTTTGTTTACAAGCCTGTTTTTTTGTGATGAGATAAAACTCTTTCAAAAATTTAAATGTCTAAAGGCATAAAAAAAATTTAATTGCATTCGTCAGGACCTCTGTTCCTTCCGTTTTTCCAACCACACCACTTCAGTGCTGAGTGCTGAGCTAAGATAAGGTATCATATGAAAGATCTTTATTATAATTCTTTTCTACATTTCATATGTTAGAAACATCTTCACTAATAATATACAACATTTATGGCAGCACATACAAGTGGAATTTGAATAAATCAGGCCAAACGGAACAGCTTTATAAAGCTAGGCGGATGTTAGCCGGTCTTAGAAACAGAACAACAGAGTGGGCGAGATGAAATGAAGAAGAGGGACCAGGCAGGGAGGAGAACTGGGGTGTCCGGGGGCTCTCTTTCTGACAGAAGCTGTCTAATTTAGGGAGATGTGGGGCTACACTGAAGAGTCTCAGAAGAGACTGAGGGCTGACTTTAATTTTAACATCACTTTGTTGTTGCTCAGCCCTCCCCGGCAGAGCCCACAGATGCTCTCTGGCATACTGATCAAGCCCGATGATGGGCTTCTGTTCTCGACATGAGCCACATTATCTATTACACAGGCTTTCGATGGGCTCCGCTCTCTCACTTGACAAACACAGACAGAAATAGACTGAGAAAGAGATACTAAAGCTGAACAAGCTGCCGCCTGAGTCGCCGGCCACTCATGTGTGACAGGCTACAGATTCCCTTTTCTTTTCCGATGATTTGACAACAGAGAACTGACAGTGAAATGTCCAGATCCAAACATGATGGTAAAAATGAATAAAACATTTGCATCCCATGTTAATTTGTATTGATTAGTCTGAAACCAGTGTTTTTCAATCTTTAGCATGCAATCGAACCCTCAATCAAATTTCTTTTTGAAATGGAACATTTTCTAGTGCTGATATGGCAGAGAAATCATCCAATATTTTAGAATCAGTTACATACTTGAATTCTACACATAATGCTAGCACTGGTAAAAATATAAACTAATAAGATGTAATGACAACATAAAACATGGATACCAATATGAATAATACCTAAGTAGATTATTTGTGCATCGTTACATCCATATTAAATTAAAAAAATACACATTTAACACTAGAACTACCAAACTGCTGCCATTTGGCAATTATACCTTTAAATCCCAATGAACTGCCATTTGGCAAATGTGAATTGCTCTTCTCGCTTGCAGTGTTATTTAAATTAGGCAATTATATTCACAAGGAGACACTCTACTACACTCTACAATCTTCTCTGGAACAAGTTGGTGAACCCCCACCCCCCAAAAAGTCAACATTACCAGATGCCATTTGGCAGCCTCTGGTAGAAAAAGGGGTCATATGAAAATCCTCGTAGTTCTAGTGTTAATTCAGTTGACCAAGCTCTGTATTAAAAGGGTTTAAAAATACAGTTTCCGGCATTGAGTCCAATGAAGACTGATGAGATTTACTAAAAAAGTAATTGTGTCTTGTTTTTCTGGTACAACTTTATTTCCTGACTACACAAATTCTCTGTTGATGAAAGGTAATACTCCACATACCCCCTGAAATCATAAACCAATCCGGAATAATAAAGACAACAAAGAATCATGACAACACAGTGAGATGCACCTGAACGGGTGTGGCTAAAACAACTGAATCCAGTATTAAGAACTTATATGTTCAGCTTTGCAGGTTTCCAGTGCACATTTAAATTCAAGAATGGATGTGTTGGATTTATTTTTTATTTAGACACAATACGAATTGAATCTTTACAATAGAACAATGTACAGAAATGTACATACCTGTTACTACAGAATTTATATAATGTAAACCTTTACTACCTTTACACTGAAAACATCCAGAACATCTTGCATAATCTGAGCAGCAAATATTCACAAACACATTTGAGACTATAGAGGAACTTATAATACATAGAAAAGATAATATAATACTGGAATATATGTAAGTATACAGGTAGATATGTCAAGTATATACACCAAAGTAGATTTTTGCTTCTTATTTTTAAGAAAAAAAAAGACATTTACAAAAAATCCAGACAAAGAAGTTACAATGATGAATGAATACCACATGTTCAGCCAATCATTCATGTCAAAAGCAAAAGTGCTTCAGTGATTTCTGATATCCTGTGATGTAGCAGCAATAAGAGATCGTCCATGTTTCCTACAATCATACCTACTTATAGTCCTATAATACAGCATTTTCTCTAAAGGAACCACTCAAAGGGAACAATAACGTTCTATCAATCTATCTACACATTTGTATATCAGCTTCTATGTTTCTGTTACTATATTATTTCATTGCACCATTGAGATTAGTTGCATCTAATAGTGAAGTGGAAAAAAAATCCAAGCACTTTCCAGTAAACGGAGAATTACTCAGTAAAAACTGGAAACAATTATAAATTTTCGCCACCATAAGGAGAAAGATCAGCAACGCAAAATATGCTGCCACTTTGCTGTAGCCCTTGGCCCATGGTGCTAAATAAATGACTGCATTAACCGAGTCAATTAGATGGGCAATCTTTTAATGGCTGACTGCAGCATTCGTGCAAAATGAAGATTTCCATCATGACAATCAGCAAGCTCAAACATTCATTGTAGTTGCCAGCAAACCGTCCTCTAAGCAGTCATTTCTTTTTTTCCGTCCTATTTAGATCTCTGCTTTGAATGCATGGCTCATCCAGATGCCTAATGAACTTTTAAGAATTATGTTAATAGTTAAATCATTTATTTAGTTGCTAGAGATAATAACTCCTATATTTCATATATGAGCAAACAAATGTAGATTCTGCATAGTATCTGTAAACACGGAAAAAGTTAAATGTTGTTTACAGTTAATGAGATTTAACAACCTTCTACTGATCTAGTTTTATGCTCTATTCTACTTTCTAAAATATAAGTGAGTTTACATTTTAGTTTTTGTATTTAAAGTAAAGTCATATGGCATCTTAAAAGTCCTTTAAGTGATTTAAAAACATTACATAAACACAGTAAAATTAGCCCAACCACGCAGCACAGTTGACTATAATGCATCTAGCTAAACTCAGTATTATTTTTCTTATAAAAACATAATTAGATGTGATTTAAAGCATTTTATACAGCTGCAAAATCAGTGTGTATTATATATAGGCTCTTGATGTGGGTTTAAAAAAGAGGAATATATAATTTGCTTTGCTTAGGTAAGATATCTAAGCTTTATTTACTACTGTAAAGCTATTCTTCATAAATATGTAAATACATCTATCGATACACACAAACATTTTCATGTCTATCTACAATTTAAATTAAAAAATAGATATGTACACAGATGAATTAAAAAATGATAGAGTGCAAGCACGAGTGTTATCCACAGTTGAATATTACTTACAGCTTATGTTAGCAGTTATTTTGGTTGAGCTTATCTGGTATTCCATTCCCACAGAGAAAAGACTTTTATATTATGAAAAATTGGTTAGCATAATAAATCTAATAAAGGCTAGGAACATTTTCAGCTGGGTGGCACTGCGTTCAGAGTTACCGTCCAAAAACAGCATTTATTCAGCTTTAAAGAAAATTGCATTTACAGCTAATGTTTAAAAGATGAAAATAGTCATGAAAAAAATGCCCAAATGTTTGCAAGTGCTTGGTACAGATGTTGGCGCTTTTTCTTTACCTGTTACAGTATTATAGAAAAGTAGGCATTCTGAAATGCATTGTGAAATTTTAAATATGTATAATTGAAATAACAAGGTAAGTGAGAAATTATGAACATTATGGCCTTGTCTGGTGAGGCCCAAAATTCCGAAAACCACCTGAATACATCTGACTATGTTTGAAATATTTCATTGGCTAAATCAGTTTTATTAGATATTTAAAATAAATGTGTATTTACTTATTTTGTTATTAGGAAGACACACTGGCACCAGTTTCTAATACATACTGTACATACAGGAATCAAATTTAGTATTTATTTGGGTATATTAATTCAATGTATATGAATGAACATAAATTTTTGCAAGAGATGCAAGAAAAACCGTGGAAATTATAATATTGATTTAGAATGTTATTTAATTAAAAAAGACAGGAAAAATAATAAAATGTATGAAAATGTAAAATATTTACAGCAAAATATATCGGTGCACGTAGAAATCATTTAAATATTCAAGCTCCTAAAACTAGCAAAGAGGTTTCCATGCTCATAAATAAAGATTTTCATTTTACTGAATATAGTTAAAATAAAATATAATATTAAAATCAAATTGTAATAATTATAACTGTGGTAATAATATTAATAGTAATGACAACAACAGTAATACTACTGAAGCAATAGATCTGAATAATTTATCTTCTGCAACATCATAACAGTAGTAAGGATTAGACTGGGATACGTCAATACTCAATCAAAGCAATAATTTCTTCCATAAATAAAGCCCATGCAAGCAAAACTGTGAGGAAGAGGTGAAGTGGATGCTTATTTGGGTGAAATAATATGTTGTACAGTAGATTTCCTCTCCAGCAAGCACTGCATCTAATCTGTGTTTTACAATAGGCTGCACGTGATTACCGAGCAGTCCGTAGAGCGCCGCGAGAAGGCACGAGCACTACGGTAATAGAATAAGCAGAATGGCAGTGTTACGTGCAGAGTAAGCTTGGTGTATCTTCAAATGAGATCAGTGGTTATTGACTCAATGTTGTTATCTTTAATCTATGGAGTAAATTGCCTTGGATGCTGCCGCTCCATCTTAAATCTTTTCTTCCTTTCTTCTATAACTCCCACCTTTCTGTTCCATTTGAGGCGAGCAGGCAGCTTTTTAATGGGCAAGGTGTGTGTCCATGTATGGAAATGTGAGCTGCTTCAGAGCCTCGGGACGATCAGCACCATGCGGTAGTCAGAAATGAGAGACGCCTTAATTCAGAATTATGATTACTGGATTCTCTCACGCTTTTTTTTTATATATTTTTAAAACTCTAATCAAACCTAAATCGTATGTACAGTATGTGTTTTAAAAGGTCCAGGCCTATACAAAGTTACAAAACAAATAATTAAAGGATTTGTAATGTTGCAACATCTTATTCTCTTGATGAATGTTGTTTATTAATTAAACTTAACAGCATTTCTTTATAAAAAATATATGAACTATAAAAGATTCAACTTTATAGGCTCTAAATAAGGCTCTCAAAAATCGACACTAGTCTGTGTAGCTGTTCTTCCGCTCTACCCCTCTCATAAGTCACCATGTCTGAATTTGGCCCGTGGGAAGAAAAAATCTTTTAAGGGTAACCCCCACTCTCTCATTGTTAACATATGGATGTTACCTGATAGGAGGTACAGACCATGTCTGATAAGGTTCAATCGATTTCCTCCAAACCCATATTGTTCATCCAACTCTCCCCTGCCTCAGTGAAAGCACTCTTAAATCTTTGCCATCCTATTAAGGACTCAAACGCCACCAACTCTCTTATACATTTTTGGCCAGTTAATAATGTTTGAGAAATATATGACTTACTGGGACACATCACACACTTAACAAGTAGCTGAGCAGCAAATCAATAGCTGAACATGGTGCTCGGTACCCTATGGCTGTTCATCTCTGCAGGATGTTCAGCATCTCAAGGGAAAACGGAACCTCCTCGTTTCTCATTTTAAACTTACTTGGCACTTTTCGCCTTTTTCGAACAGTTTTATCTCGTTATTGTATTTCTGCATCTCATAGCATGAATGACCTTTAAGAAGTGTGCGCCACAACATCGATGAATATTTCAGCAGCGCACTGGGTTCAGCTGAACCATCAGCATTTGAACTGCGATCTCTAGGATTCCAGATTTTATCAGCTAGAGGGTGCAACAGACCATGTAGTGGCAGAGCGCACTCCCTCGTGATATTAATACACCATGTTTATTTACAGAATGATATAAGAGCTAGAGATAATAGCTGTGATTAAATGCACACTCGTACTGGGAAGTCTTGCTCCAGGCACTTGATCATGAATATAAGAGATATGTTCCCCTAAGACAGAACAGGGTTTATTGAGTACATGCTGTTTTATACCACACAGATATGCTGAAACTAATTACAGTAAAGTTTATGTCTTCTAATATACTGCTTTTTTACTGTTAATGATTAAAGCATTATTTTTCAAAGGAAAATCCATGACCATCCTTCAATATGATCTCGAACTCTTTATTAGAACTCTTATTTTTGTTTTACACCGAAAGTATGAAATAAACTAGGTGCCCTTATAGTTCTTGTTTAATTTATTATAATGGATTATGATAGTCTGTAGAAATGGAATACACTCGCTTTAATGACAAATTCTCAACAGTGGACAGTCACCAAATAATAAAAAAGATGCACAATTTGAAATTTAAACTCAAAGATAACACTAAGTTAAAATTTTAGCACCACATATTAAAAGGAAAATTTAAAAAATGTATCAGTATTGTGATTGATTATCGACATCACAAAAATGACTATGTACACTGTATCTTTCCTAAACTGTAGATTAATTGCACAGCCCTTTCATTTCCTCTTTTGTGACGAGGTCTTTGTTAAAGAGATGATTTTCTTATCAAATATCTGGCATATTTACAATCATACTTTCAACTCTTTAAACAAAATGCAAGGACTCTTTTTCAAAGCTTTTGCATCCATTTCTTGTTCTAAGATTGAAATATAACCAGACTTTAGCTTTGCTTTTTAATCAATGTGTTGCTTTTAATTAATATTTAATTTAATATCAGTTGTTCAGTTCACGTGTTTTAGGTGCGGTGATTTACATACGTTTAAATTTTGACAGTATAAAAGTTAAACAGGAATGGAAGTCACTTCAATTTTGCCATATATATGAGATTTCTTTTATGCAGCTGTCAAATTATTTACATCACTCAATGCCAGCACTGGGAGTAGACTAAATGTATGAGTGGTTAAATAAAACGCTCAGTTTAAACAGCTCAGACTTCACTAATATAAAATGCCATTTCTTCCCTGGTCTGTTTTACAAAACTTATTTCTAGAGAAGAAGGGGGCAGCATTTAAAACACACAATATTATTACATGGACTTAAGACAAAGTGATATCAAATGCAGATGATCTAAATGTTTCTATGAGCTAAATTTGAGTACATAAGAAATAAAAGGTGAGCAAAATGTTTTGTACTGTTTGAGCAGGTAGAAGAATTATATGTTCTATGAAACTCGTAATACAAAAAGCATCAATGACATTTTGTCAAAATATTAATAGTAAAAGATTAACATTGTTTTTGAGGGATTTGTGAAACTATTAGGCCATTTTACACTGAAATAAGGCTGTTAAGCAAGGAAAAAATGGAGGAACTCAGCACCAGCTTATGTCTTAAATGACCAAACACTATTATATTATAACAAATAAGTAGAAATTGCACGTGTAGACATGCTACTCTTAGGTTTTACTGAAAAGTGTTGCAGATGTTAAACTTAATGTGTATCAATGTAAGTGTATATTTATAAAGAGTACCCACTTAGAGTGGTTTTAAGTTTTATTAGGGTAAAATGACTTGCTTTTATTGAATTAATTTATAGTTGCATTTTACACCCTGTCTAGACATTACAAAATGAAACAGGTATTACAATAATTATATATTTAGATCTGAGTACATCTTTGAGTCTTGAAATCAGCGTTTTCATAAAAGCTTTCGCTTTGCTAAATAAAATGAAATAAATATTTCATATTTATTTCAGTGAAATGACTCTTCCGCTTTAAGCATGACTTTACTTTTGGCTGAGGTTTTGTATCACACATTGCTTAGCGCAGTGCTATTCAGTAATGCACATAAAGCCAGTGCTTGGCAGTCTTCCTTCACTCCCACCCAACATAAATCAGCTGAGCTCATGCCCATAAATCTACGGTCCAGACTAAATGAGAAAGCTCATTGAACAGCACCTCTCCACCCCCCAAGCTGTCATTCAGCCCTTCATGTCTTGGCCCGCACATTTCAATACAAACAAAACAGTTTCCAGATCAATACATCAGTAACACACATAAACATCAGGGTAGATTAGGACAAAACAAAATCACACAAATGGTAAGACGTCTGACATTCAATAAAAAGGACAACTTGAAAGGTGGGCTTGGTGAAAACCTGGAAGCATTTTGTTCTACTTATATTCCAGGGAAAGGAGAAGGTGGGTTGTTTTATTTATTTGCATTTTGTTTTGTCTGGGGTTGGGTTTTCTGTCTTTAGTATGGAGTGAAGCGACTGTACCCTCCTCTGTATAGGCTAGCCTGCAACATCAAAGATGAAAAACAACAAAAAAAAGGTTCCAATCAGTGAAAAAGTAGATTCTCTAGATTATTCCTTTTCTTTCTTCCTTTTTCATTCCAAGTCAGCTGATATTTGCTTGTACATGGGAGATGTAGGACTGACTGACAGATGACAGTCAAACTGGGCAGTCACTAAACAAGCCTGGATCATCAAGCGCTTATATTTCTATTCATTTAAAATCCTTAGAACTACACTTATGTAGTGTGATGATTTTATTTACTTAATATCTTTAGATCTCTAAAAATGTAAACACTATACACTCAAGTTGTGATATGACTTACACTACTGGGTTGACGATGCAAGTTTAAAATTGAAGACAAAGATGCTTATCAAAATGAAATATGCAAATATGCAAACGTGAATTGATTAAACTCCAATTCAAAATATTCACAGAAAAAAATGAATTCAAGTGTATTACAGGGTCATTCGATGCTCCAGATTCAAATGTTGTAATGTCATTATACCAAATATATATATAAATCTAGTCCAAATTAATCTTTCAGAATTTTTACTACTATTTAGCATAAATAAGAATTATTTATTTCAATAATGTTTACCTTTATAGTGAAAATTTCATATTTTTGGTACCTTTAATCTATATACAGTCTAGTTACAATCCTGTTAAGTTGTATATGATGCAAAGTGCACTGGACTTTTGGGAGGCTTTTAGAAGCATTAAATGTATTCTATGAGAAAACTATTTATCCTGGTCTCACAACTCTACCTAAACCCATAGAGATCAAGATCATATATTGCTTTTAAGACCCTTAATATAGATGCTGTCTGGCTTGTACATGGATCTATTTAAACAGAGCCAATTGAAATCCAGGGATAATGTTCTACAGTTTTAGCTGCTCCTTCCAATCCAGGACGAAAAACATCTCAGCTCGTCTCCTCACCAATGCAGCAGACACACACACACACACTGAACATAGCATGTGTTTGCTCTCTTATCAAAGAACTGCTGATCAAATGTAGTTAAATTCTATAAATTTTCCAGGCAAGTGATTTAGTGGTGGCTCCTATTGCTCTTTTAGTCGCTACCAGTCTGTCTCTAATTATAGCTTTTTAAAATCCATGTAAGCGTCATTATTTTCCCCCAAGGTTTCAATTTAAAATAATATAGGATAACACTTTTTTTGGGAAACTACATACTTCTATAATTTAGAATGGCAAATTAGTGGTTAATAGTAAGGTTGGAAATTTGAAAAAGGAAGAGGAAGAAGGAATAAAAAAAGCAACACAGGCCACAGTTTTCATTAAGTAAATGAAGAGTAAAAATGGTTTTAATTAATGAAAGCTTTTAGCTAGCAGCTGCACTGGGGAATCATCCTGTTGAGAATCACACGCATGTTGGCTCGGTAAGTTTCAGCCATTCATCTTAGGCTGAGTGTTTGTCCAATAAGCGCCATGGGCAGGCAAAGGTGCATGTGATGAAATCTCTTTCTGGACTTTCTCGCTCTCCGTATTTGTTACTTTTCTGTAATATCCCTTGGCACGCTGCTATACACGTTGATTAGTCATTAATCTTTGATATGTCCCTACTTACAACTGTAAAAAATAAGTCAAACCCAAAAACATATCGTTCTTTCTTCCTCACAAACAGGAGTTTGAAAATTTTTCATCTTTGATGTTAGCTGCAAAAGCTAGCTAAAAACAAACATTAACATATCAGCTACCCCCCCCCCCCCCAACACACACACACACCGAAATGAAGGTTTTTGGGTTTATTCGATGTATCTTCTAATGCCTTCATCCAACACAAACTTTGAGACACAACATAAACTTAAATTTTCTAGATATGGGAGATTTCATTTATTTAGATAAATTGACACATACCTGTGATCATTATTAAAAGTAGAAATGGATAAATTATATTTATCAGGTTTTTTAATCTGTAATATTGTTGCCCCACAAAACATAGTACACAGACACAGAAGTATACCAACTTCATTCAATTCTAGTTTTCAGCATTGTACTTTTCAGTTATGTTGAACTATAATAGTGGATGGGTCAAAAACATACAATGTTACAAAAATACAATTTTAGTGTTTTGATTTTTATAAGGCAAATCAACACACTAAGTGAATTTGAATAAAATGTCAGGTGGAATGACTTTCAGAATGTTTCAAGGTAAAAAAAAAAAAAATAACGAATCGAATCTATGGTCAGGATCTCTCAGGGTCCGTATCTAAGATGTTTGTTTATTTGATTTAATATTTTTTTCCTGTCTTGTCTTGGTCGCATAGTCAATTTATCCTCCACAGCTAGGGGAACATTCGAGGCCTTGCCTGTTCTGAACAGACCCCTACGTTTTGCCCATGCCCTCTGCTCAGACACCTCTATTTGCACAGCATTTAAAGACTTCACCCACATGGTCCAATCACTCCTCCCTCAAGCACTGCCATCTATGCTGGTAATATGTAACCGCAATTTTCAAAGACAGGTGCTCAAAATCTTGACGCAGCTGTGCTCACATTTACTTTGTATGTAGTACTTGTAAAAGCAAAGCAACTTCCCCCCCAAATAAATTAGAAATAAGTAAATTGACCAGTGATTATTTTAGAAATAAGAAATACTTTGAATTTAAAATGTTGTATATAGTCATGGCCACACCACCTGACATTTCTTTATGTTCACGAAGAAATGTTTACTATTTAAAATTTTATTATATTTCTTCTTACTATCCACCAATGTATTGATGCCCCACATCCTGGACTGGACCCTAATCTATGCACTCTCTACACTGAGTGTAGACACTTGACTGGCTGACAACTACATTGGGGTAAAATGTGTAAGTAAAGCTGGGAGCTATTTTAAGAATGAATGAAAAACAGTAAGACTTACCATAGTGCCCACGCTGTACGTGGCTGCGGGTCCAATCGTGTGGTGATAGGGGTCTGCTGTTGCATAGACTCTGCCATAGCTGCATAGAAAAATATACAAGTTACACAGCACTACTACTGGATGTTATTGTAATAACGAAGGAGTTCATGAGTAAAGGTTAAACAATATTCATTATCGAACAATATTTATACTTAGCAATAAAACCGCATTGCTGCAGTGTTTTTGCCCCAAATTAAACTTCAGGTGTGATTAAATAGAAAAAATAATACAAATGAGAATTGGTCAGATCATGTTGACCTGTTGGACTGAGTCGTGATCTACTGCCATTTGATCAGTTGATCACGTTCGACTAATAGATTGAACACCTGTTACAATGCATACAGTTTATGAATCAAGAATTGTATCTTGTATTAAAGAGTAAGATCTGTGAAGATGAACTGTTTAAAAAGAAAAAGAAAGCAAAAGTTTAAAGCCAGTTTAACTAAACATAGAAAAAATGTGTGGAATATGTCACTCTCGATTAGGTCTGTGTTGCCATATCCAGATTTGCATTGGGGATGCCTGTTTTTCTCTTTTCATTGTTGGTGGATCAGAACTAATTCCCTTAAGATGGGCATCACATGTCCACATATGTTTATTTATTTACTTCCTACCCTTTCCTTCTTCATTTGTTTACTTTCTCTGGCACACACTTGCAAATGAGAGCCTGCTGGGAGCAGATAAGGCAGAGCAAGGCCGGGGTTAAGGGCATGAACTAAGAGAGGAGAAAAGACGAGCGAGGAGGAGGAAATCCTCCACCCAGACACGGCTGTTTCACATGGAAATGCTATTGGATCTGACCTGTTTTTTTGTCACACAAGATTTTCAGTAGCTGTGGTGGACTATTCGGAGGAACTCATCCCAGACAGGATGTTCAGTGGAACGGAATGGGTCGGGCCATTCTCACCAAATTGGTGCAACTTTGTAAAGCATCTTTGCAGTTAAAGAGCTAAATCCCTTAAATAAGAGGTAGACTACATGCAGTGGGTTCATTTGGGATTACACGGAAATACTAAAAATAAACGTGGGATGCTGCGATTTCACCAGTGTTAGCATAACTCCAGAAACTACAGCAACTGTTGCAACCGTTCGTTCTCTGTGACTGAATGACCAGAACATATTTCTTTGCCTTAAAAAATAAATATAGTTTGACTGAAGTACATCTTGGAAACTCAAAAAAGCTGATTTTTTGTACATTTTATGAAGCATGGATTTCACAGTAAACTATTTTTACATTAAATTACATTACAATGCATTTAGCCGACGCTTTTATCCAAAGCGACTTACAATGAGAAGACAGGGTTAATAAACTTAATAATAATGGTTAATAAGGGCCTTGCTGAAGGACCCATGAGTGTAGCGGAGTGTAGCAGAACCTGGATTTGAACCCCCAACCTTTGGGTTCCCAGCCCAACGCTCTACCCAATAGGCTACACTGTCCCTCTGATGTGTACAACAGGTGAAATTGATTGTCAATCAGTGTTGCTTCCTAAGTGCACCATTTGATTTCACAGATGTTTGATTTACTTGGAGTTATAATGTATTGTTTAAGTGTTTTAAGCTGTGTGTGTGTGTGTGTGTGTGTGTGTGTGTGTGTGTGTGTGTGTGTGTGTGTGTGTGTGTGTGTGTGTGT
>JAOTRQ010000034.1:1983420-1996274 GCA_028565875.1 Hoplisoma paleatum
ACACACACACACACATGCACACACAGTGACTTAAACGACAGAGTCATCTGCCTGAGCAAAAGTATTCACAGCCCTAAACTGCAAACCTTCTATACAGCTTATGAGGACCCATATCCACCCACCGGCCACACCCATTCTTCAGCCCTATTTAATTACATAAACACCAAGTGGCCAAAACATTTAGATATCACCGTCCACCCCCAACCAATCAGCCAAGCTTGTCTAATCACACTCGCATTAACATAGGAAATGAACCCCCGTCGTTCCTTTTTTCTCTTTCTTTGAGTCGAACTGTCCAGTACGCCATCGTTCTTTTACCTTCCCCCAAAAAAGTCTCAATCTCTCTTTTTCTCAAGCCTACACATAGCTCTTGTAGGCACTCTCTATTACGCACATACACTTACACAGCCTGAAAGCCAGAGGGGCTACTGGTGTGAGTATCTCAGTAGAGGCCAGGGCTGAGGCTGAGGAATTAATTGAGGTAGTTTGTTTCACACCGGGGAGTCTATTAAATGCCATGTCACTGCAATGCCATGGGGAGTAACAGGCAAACAGTACCCAAAGTCTGAAGAGAGAAAAAGAGCTGCCGAACAGAGCTGGCAAGAGTACGAGTGCGAAAGACAGAAAGATAAAGTTAGAGAGAGACAGACTAAAGAGGCTAAGTGAAGTTGGGGTACTAGTGCTGCCTGCCAACCTCGCTAATCAGTGACTTCATCCACCTTGCCTTTTTTCTCTCTTCTTCCCCGTTTCTGGCTATCGATCGTGTACGCTGCCATTCCGGACCCCAATCGGAAGGCACGATGGGGATCCAAGGCTATCATGGCTCTCCATTGTCTTTTTATTGTCCTGCTGTTTTACATTAGAAGCTGTCCTACAGGAGCCAGGCCCAGTACCAATCACAGCATCCTTAAACCTCTGTCCACGAGATTAGGGCTGAGTGCCTGTGTCAGTCCTGTCAGCCCGGACACACACACACACACACACACACACACACACACACACACACACACACACACACACACACACAATACTGGACACACTTCATTGACCACAGTGGAATAATTCTCTGAATCACCTCACTGGAGGATAATTAACCACCACTGGCTTGATAAACAGGGGGAAAAAAGATACACCGCTCACGCATAACAATGAAAACACTGTTTTTATAATACTGATTATGCCTTTATCCTGGGACCTGTTTAATGGGTGGGCTAGATCAAAGCACAAGTGAACATTTTATCCTCAAACTACATCTTACATGCATGAAAATAATCAAATGTAGGGCTTTGAGTGAATCCTATATTGTGCTGGCTAGATCTACAAAACTGCAGGTCTTGTGGGATGTTCCTATGTAATGATTCACTTTACCCACGATGCAAGATAAGGACAGCAGAATTTGATGATTCAATAATAATATTCTGCCAGATCAGTGTAGATATTTAATAATCGGTGTAATAATGTCATCCTTCAATTGTCCGATTCGCTATTCACTGCAGTTATGTGACTCCTGTACATCTTTCATTCTGTAAAAAGAAACCATGGCATGTTGCCAACTGGAACACCTGTTTCAGCATCTTTAGCCAGAAACGTTGACCAGCATGTACTCCGTCCAATCAAATTAATTTCCTCCGAGATAGGCCGAAGGTGATGCCCGAGAAAACAGAAGCTTGGTCGTAGAGGGAGAACCGACCCTGCCAGCGCAGAGAAAACGACAGGCCTGACTATAAATCTGCTTTATAATACTGTATACAGAAAAGACTGGACACAAAGACAGATTCACTCCTGACAGGTTGCTTCTGTGCCAAGTTATAAATTATAAGGACGAAACCAAAATGTGCAAATAATCAAATCGTTTACAGTCCAAATGTTCATACAGGGAGAATGATGAGATCATTTGAGTCGTCTTGTTGTTATTTGCCATCCTCTCCTTCAGTATTCATCATCGTTTTAAAGACTGCATTGGAATAGTGATGATAAAAATAAAAACAAATTACGACTTAAATATAGAAACCAAATATGGCTTATAAAAAATAACTATTGTAGAATTAGTGATGTATGGAAACATATCTCAATATGAATTCTTTCAGGTGTCGCCAGAGCAGATTTCTCCTTATTCACAGTACAGCGTTTAAACCTTCTGCATCATAAAAAAGATTTTGCAAGCCTGCACAAACAAATGGTCATCAAAGATCGTTTGCTCCCGAGTGGTTCTGACCTTAATGCCAGTAAACCAGCTGTTTGCAAAACGAGCCTTACGGACGCAAACCTCATCCCTGTGATCAACTTGCGGTTTGGTCAGGTAGCGGAAAGCAGGTTAGCTCATAGTTTAGTACAGAATAAAATATTCATCTACTAAGTGGTACGGTATCTTGCCTTTGGAGATGCTCATGAATTTTTTAAAGTATTGTTTAAAAAAAAGGAAAGAATTAGTGAATTCCGTCTGTAATAAGTGAAGCGAGGGATGGTGGAGGGGGCGCGTTTATGTCTGTCGCGTTGTTTTGGGTGCGCCGTTACGGAGGGAGCAATGGGAGAGCTATCGGAGCGCAATGTGTGTACAGGTGTAAGGACAGCCATTAGAAATCTGTGCAGCTCAGTAATGGAGTGAGGAGCAGATGTGACACACTTATGGCCTGACAGACGAACACACACACAAATACACACATACACACACACACACACACACAAACACACAAACACAGACAGCAGCAGCATATGGACATCCACTCTTCACAAACATGAGACAGTGTCAGACCCCCGCTGTGAAAGCTGTAACCTAAGCAAAGTTAGACTATCACTCATGCACCAGCTCATTAGCGTATCAACTAAAATCACGGCTTGCTTTTCTAAACACTGTAGATCGCCGTGCATGGCGTGCTGTTAAACTTCTTGTTCATTCACAATGGCACAAAACGAGTTTTATAAAGGATGGCGACTCGGCTTAGCTCAACAAAACCAGTTCATTTATATGCAATCAAACTAACTCGTTTACATTTATAGAAGAATTTGCACACACTTTTAATGACTCCATTTGATCAGTGTTTTATCGCTTCATGCTGGACAGGTCTGCTGTGGATCTGGAGCCACCCGGCAATAAAATATCTATACAATCTGGATATGACATATGGTGAGAAACTTTAAAATGGGTTTGGATAATTTTACTCAGTTTTTAGTTCAAGCCAAACCTCACACATGCTCAAACCAGAGCCAGAATAATCAAACGTGGTTTAATAATCAAAATAGTAAAAAAAAATATGTTGTATCTCATTTATATATCCTGGCTTGGATGTTATTGGACTCTGAGAGAGCTACTCTATGACCTTTCGTGTACAGTACTGTACGGTACGTCATTATCGTACTGTGGTTTGTTTACATACTGTGTAACTTTCTATTCTTTAGATGTTGATGTATGTTCACACCTTGTTTACCTGATAAATATAGATTCAGAAAATTCTAACAAAAGGATTAAAGACTTACAACTTCATCGTGCTAAATTCAGTTTCAATATTTTTTGGGGGAGTAAATAAATAAAAAAAATATTCGTAGACATTAAATGTGTATTACTTCTATTAGTTTATCGTGTTGTTTTGGCTAAAACTGCTCATTTGGCGTCTGCCTGTTGGTGGCAGCTGTTTAATGAGGTAAATAAAAAAGAAGTAAATTATAGATGGCTCGGTCTCGCTGTTAATTTGATGTCTGCACACATACTCAGAACGAATACAAGCGCATTTGGTTCATACGTTGTAATATTCTCACATCACTGATGGGGAACTCGGATGATTTTTTTGTACAAAACAACACGCCATGGTAGTTTTGAGGAGAACAATGTAAAAAAAAAGAAAGAAAGAAAGAAAATCCTCTTAACTGGTCACATGTACTATATTACAAAGGTGGCAAACCAACCCCCCCCCCCCTCCACCCTTTTTCTTTTGTCAACCTCATTGCCTAATTGATTTGGATCCAGTTTCGGGTAAAATGGGGGTGGGTTACAATTGCAAGTCTGGTGTAAAATGGAACAGAAGTGGGCATCTGTTCCCCTAAAACTGGCCACAGTTAGCCGGGTTCCATCCAAGCCGTAAAGGCCCATTCGCCACTGCATTATCATCGTGGAAATGACTGTATCCAGTCGGAGCGTTTTCCGTAGCCTGCGCCGCCCAGCTGGTCCGGCCAGCCTGGCCGCATGTGCACTGCCGTCGAGAGCCTGATAAATGCCTTTTTCCACCTGATAAACGCTCGTTTCCTGCCGAGCGAACATAATTCCTGAATCTCCTTTTGCTTAGTTAATTTACAACCCTGTGCAGACAATTTTCCTCTCTGCCATATGAGCCGAGCTTTGCCTGCTCTCAATTACCGTAAATTGTCTGCAAGCGGAAAAGAATCGAGGTAAAGGAAAGGAAGGACATTGTGTGTGTGCGTGTGTGTGTGTGTGTGTGTGTGTGTGTGTGTGTGTGCTGTCAGGGAAAGGCTAGGTGTGGCTAAGTCCACCATGATGTGAAACGTCTGATTTCTGATTTATAGTTCGGTCTCCGCTGAGAGCCTACTCGGCACAACCAGAGCCCACCTTCGACACCGGCGTGCCCCACACGCACAGTCGGTGAATGGCTGACCTCTTTATAGTGTGTATGATTTACGTTGCAGGTGCAGGAGAGGTTATCTATTATAAATGAGACATGTATTGCTCGGAGCATTAGTAATGTATGAGCTGGGCTTTGGCAGAATACAGCCAAGGGCCTAGAAGCAGTCCCAGTTCGTACCGTATATCCCCCCACCCCCCAACCAACACACACACTTACACACACACACTCTCACACCCTCTTTCTCGCTCACATTCACATTCTGATAGTCACACTAACTCATGTTACGAGCTCTAGCACCTGACAACTTCTGCACATTCAGCACGGCCCGTCTGATTCGGACTCTGGGACTTCTGCCTTGGGGGCTGAGGTCTACCTCCTCAGCTTTTCTGTGCCGAAAGTTGGACAGGCAGAGAAGCCTGTACCCTTCCTCCGAGCTGGCTGTCTGACGATAATCCGCCCAGCTGTCTTCAAATTTTGAATAGCGTAGGGCTTGCTGTACCTTTCCCTATCTGTGGCTGACGATGTAGAAATACTCAAGTCTTGGGCAGAGATTAAAATTAGGAATACTCTATTCACTTCCACACATAGAAAATTGTTCCTGCACAATTAACTCAATCTGTGCAATGAAACACACATTTACACACACTAGGGTGCAACCAAGTTGCACTTGGGCGACCCTAGCTACGGCACCCGGAGCTGTTATGTGCCTTGCACACGTGCAACTCAGTCATGACCTGCTGAATTGAACACAAGTCCAGGTTTCTAACCAGCAAGCCACAGCTGCCCGCTGACTAGCTGAACACTAAGGATTCAGGTCCCTGGGATTTGAAACAACAATCTTCTGAACTACCGGCGGTTCTCAATCTGTGTGTATTCCGCCCCAACAGGTCACAAATAACAGACGGCGATTAGATAGCAGTGGCATTTAAAGCTGAAGTTTATATCTTTTCAGTGTTCAGATGTAAGATATCAGGGAGGAAAACTTCACAATCCGCATCACTAAACCGAAAAGAAATGTTCAGGGAAAAGGTCGCCCACCTTCATAATTGATGAGTCGATGTCTGGATGGACTTCAGATCGGTGAAGCTTCCACTGCTTGATGACCCAACTTTGCAGAATATGTCTGTCAGTCACCCTCCCATCCATGCCCAATCTCTATCCTCCACCAAAACTCCTGCTTCTGTATCTTCTCCTTCTCCCCTCCTCACTGCTTTGTTCAGATGAATTAGTAAAACTGGCATTAATAATGCAGGCTTGTTTGAAGCCACAAAAACCAGAGATGGAAGCAGAGCGAGAGAGTGAACAGTCGAGTGAGCGAGCGAGCGAGTGAGTAAGTGCACAGGAACTCTGCTCCACTCAGATATCATGTTATAAATGTGAGGTGAAATACCATCAACTATAGTTTGTGTGAAGAGGCGCACAAGAGAGGAGTAGTGCAGGGACAGGGGAGGAACGACGGCGTGGAGCGATTATGACAGGAGGCATCACTCAGCGGCTGTTTAGAGGGGTGGAAAAGGAGCCATAAATCAATTTCACACCGATTATGACACAATGGCGAGCTGTGTGAGAGTCAAAGAATTAGGTACAAGCGGCTGAGGATCATATTGGCCTAAATTGATTCTCGTGAAGAAAAGAAAAGAGAGTCGGGTGCGAGGAAGGAAAGGATAAAGCAGCAAATAAAGACTGATAGTAATAGAAAACAGGAGAGTGGTAGAAAGCGGTGCGTACGAGGAACATGAGGGAACGAAAACTAAAACTAAAAAAATACAAATTGAAAAGTGGAGAGTTTCTGAACCGAATACAATCAGACTGATGTGTATAGAGGAGATCTATCATGTGAAAGCAATGATACAAAAAAAAAACCTCAACTCATCTCATCCCATAATAGGACCATTACTACACTGTAAGTACAATGTAATAACTATAAAAGTAATAATTAAACATTAACCTTAAGCTTTAGCGGCAGAGCGGTAAATCAAGGGTTCAAATCCCTAAGGATGCTATTTGCCAATCAGGCTTCTGCGTGCACAAATGATTTGCTAAAGTATTTAAACACCTGACCATGAGCTTGTTGGACATGTTTCAAATACAAATAAAACATTTCAGCTATGAAAACAAATTACGAAAATGTGAAAGGTTCTCCAAAACTGACATCATTTAGCAGACACCTTCAAATAATTTGTCACATTATTATTATTATAAACAATTTCTAGCCTGATTTCCAAAAATGTGCTCTAGAGCCAGACCTATAACTCTTCACTGATTAGACATAATGAATAAAATAATAATATTTATTATAGTGCTGCTATAATAATATTTCTGTCTGATATATCTTTGTTCTAATATAAAGTTGCTATTATTATTAATACATACAATCGATAATATAACACTATACATACTGTATGTATATATTTACCAGATCAGATTATTATAGACAATTTTTGACCAAAGTATTAGCATTCATGGTGCTGCCAAACATCAAATGCCAATTTAAGCCTTTTGATTAGTTTGACTGAGAGAACGTTGGTACGTGCCATCACTGCAGATCCTCCTAAACGTCCTTTATGCATTACCTTCCCACTGTAGTCTCGTCACGCTATGGGCCTCATTGACCCAAATGACCACCATGTTCCAAACCCTACCAGCCACACCTGTAACAACCGCCCCCCCCCAACTGCAACGAATTGTACAAGCGCTTAAAAGAACATATTTCACAATCAGCCATGATGCATAATTCATCAGCGCACATGAAACCGCAACTCGTGTCTCTACAGCTCCTTTAATTTGAGTAAAATAAAATCTCAAAACTCTGCCGCCTGACCGAGCCCGGTCAGGGATCTCCACACATCCGGAGGAGGCCAGTCCTAGATCACAGAACGGTTGCATGAGGCTGCATACCAGCACCGTCTGGCTCTCTGTACACATGTACCATGCAAATAAGAGTAGCATTGCAAGCAGCCTTTAAGCAATTATCTCGGCATTAAATAATCATTACGCACCCTCACCAGGATACATGAAGCCTGCATATTAAATGCAGCCAGAGAGAAGACGAGCACTGTGATCCGGAGATGAAGATGAAGTTCTGGAGTGTTGAATATTAAGTGTTAACAAGACGGGCGCAGACCATGAGGAAATGAACGCCAATCGTCGGCACACTTCTCAAGTCGACACGGGCAGCCTAAAGCTATCATAAAGCTATCCTACATGTTATGTTAAATTTTATTAATGATTGTATTGAGTACTAACCAAAGCAGCTATTAATACAAACACTGTCCATGAACCAGGCTTAACATTATGACCACACTGTGACATCCGTAGAAGCTCAAATATTTGAAATGTGAGTATATTAATGGCAATTCATTCTCTACAAAGTGCTGCATGTGTGTAATTAAGTCTGGGATTGGTCAGCTGGGGGTTTCCTACCTGCTTAGCAATGTACGCCTGTCCATTTGTGGCACAGGGCCATGTGTGTGTGTGTGTGTGTGTGTGTGTGTTTATCTCCAGGTGTGCAGTGTGTTTGTTGAAGTGTGACAGCAGGGGTGACGAGGGTGGTGTGAAACACACCTCCCACATGCAGAGCTACATTAATTCGAGCGGTACAGCCGGAGTAATATCTGGAGGCTAGTGTAATTAGCGCAAATTCAATTGGACTCAAATACTTCATTATATACCTGCCAACCACATCGGGATTGATAGCCATATTTTCTTTTTTTCAATTTCCTTTTTTTTCTCCTTTATTAATGGGTCGGAATTAATTAAACAGCACAGCGAGGACAGAATAGCAACACAGCGCTGGAGCCACAGCGTGTAATTCAGAGAGATTCAATGGAAACCGAAAGCTGGATACCAAACCCCGTTCTCAACAATTTAGCGTCCGTCAGACGAGATGCACGTGGTAAAATGTCCGCAATACATACATCACTTAAAATACTCTTAATGCAGTTTTAATTACCGTTAATGCAATTTTAAAGACGGGCTCGATTTCATTGTACTAATTACCCAAGCAATTGGCTTATAGATGTTAGAATTCGGTCCACCAACGTACTCGGGAACTTTGGCACAGAGGCACTTTTAAACCAGTTATCCAAACTTCTCCATATTTTCTTTCAGCGATTCCAGTTAGCTTATAAAATGTCGAGCGGTGGGAGAAATATGATTGGAAGCCTAGCTGCAGAGGAGTGCCCCGGTCCCCAAGCTGGTCATGTTTCGGCTCAACGGGGCCAATGTAATCTACCGCATTGCCCAGAACCTCCTAGGAGTGCCCGGTGCACCATCTGCATTCATTTCACCAAACTCCAGAGACCTTTTGTAATTCTGACTCACCAAAAGTAAACCGCAAAGTGTTATTGAATTATTTTAACCCCCCTACATGGTTTTCCAAGCAGGTCTCACTCTGCATACGCACACACCGACGAGCACAAGCAAACACAATCAAAAAGCACACACACACATCTGTACACAACGACGCTTCAACCCAGGCACTGTTGTCTTATACGATTTTTTTATTTATTTTTCCCAAGGCTCAGTGGCATTTCATCTTGAGGGGATGCAATTTTATATTTATCTGCGCTAGATTTGCATCTCAACTCTTCCACTGTTTACCCACTGTAATTGACAAGTCATTTAGAGGAACTGAAAGAGAAACGTAGTAACGCGGCAGACATGCCCCATTCATCAGTAGGTCTCAAGCGTTCTGCCAGTGTATAAACATCTGTGTTTGTTTAGATGGTAGTAAATTTGCATGACCTGCGTTCTGATAACATTAACTTGTCCATATTGAACGTGTACTACAGATAGGTGTCCAATACGTGGACCCATATGTACCTTGGGAGGAAAGGGGGTTTTGTTAAAGAAACAGAACATGACTTAGACATCAATGTATTCATAAATTTGTGGAATTTCAACCATACAAAAAGCCATTTATATGAAGTCAAGCATCTCTGCTGGTAAGTGTTGGAACACGCTGCATAAGGTAAATATTCAGAAATACCGCTCTTAACTTTTCTGTATAAATAAACTTTTAACATGAATAATATGACATTTTTACATCGCTTTGAAGCTTGAGAACCAGCATCAGCAGCTGCGGCATCGGCCCGGCTGACACCTCACAGTGCAAATCCTCAGAATAAGGTTAGTTTAAGTATCATCCTGTAATGCTGGATATCAGTAAAGGACTTGAAGGACATTAAACATTTTTAAACGTTTGATGCAATTAAAAATATGTGCCAGTTTTTTTCTCTCTCTCTCTCTCTCTCTCTCTCTCTCTCCCTCTCTCTCTCTCTCTCTCTCTCTCTCTCACACACACACACACACAAAATAATACAAGAATTTAGATGCTGCACATCCTGCCGCACATATTCATACATTATTGACCACACTGGTGTAAGCAATAAAAATAATAAAGCAGAGGTACAAACTGCTGAGCAATAAAATGTGAACCCCCCCCCCCCCCATTTGTCACCCATAGGAGAGGCGAAATCTCGGACGATATTAGACTTTACAGTTTGAAATTGTGTTCCGGTTTCAATGTCGATGCAGGAGTGTGCGTTTGACATCAACAGTTCAATAAGCATTCGTTTCAGACCCCGATGCCTCTGACAGGGGAGCAGCTAGCAGAGCAGACTTGGCACCTGCTCTCCGAAACGCTGGCTATACCTCTCAGCCGGGGACCAGAGGGTGGAGTGCCAGCTCATGTGAAAGCTATCTTTGATCTGAATAAAAAGCTCAAGGCACTGAGGGGCGCGTTACAACATTATTCATGGGAACTTCAAAGCCGTGATAATTAAATTGAAGAAATACCTAACAAAGGAGCAGACACAATGCAATGCTGGTGCAGCTATGATGCTGGTGCGGGGTTTGGAATCTGCAGAATGAGAGAATAAATGGCAATACGAATGAGACGTGTCATCTGACTGGCGTCTGGGGAGGGCAGAAAGTCCAAGAACAGGTGGGTTCACAGAATGAAAGTGTCTGTAGTAAATCCCATCGAAAAAACCCAGGATTACTCTGGTCAGATCTTTTCTTCATCTCTGACAACAGATTCTTTCTTTCCTGTGCTTTATTTCCAAATTGACAAATTAAGCTAGAGACATGTAGGCTGCCTGAGCTTCCTCAGAGACCACACCCTGCTGGACTTCCCCTCTGCCCTATCAAAACATCGCCCTATCCATCATCCTTCTCAGTTATGATGGAACGGGAGAGCTAATCGATAGTTGGGCTCCCACAGCTGCCAATGTCAGGGATTTTTTCCTTCGTAAGAAGTTCTGGGATGAAAGTGCTGAGTCGCTTGTCGCACACAGACTTTATTCATTTTATCAAATTACAACCACGTCGTAGAACAATCTCACACGATTCACCAGCCGAGAAAAAAAAAATCTCAATGTTTTTCTTTGTGGCCGACTGTGTCAACCGAGTGATATCAAATATGTGATAAATATCTCAACTTTTAAAGCACGAATTTCCCGACGCCAACACAGGACTCGCAATCAACAAGCATAGGCCTGACGTATAGGGGGCGGCATGGTGGCTGAGTGGTTATAGCACTGTCGCCTCACAGCAAGAAGTCCCGGGTTCCATCCCCGGGTCGGGATGGGGACTTTCTGTCCGGAGTTTGCATGTTCTCCCTGTGTCAGCGTGGGTTTCCTCCAGGTACTCCGGTTTCCTCCCACAGTCCAAAAAAAAACTATCACTAAACGTAAAAATTGTCCAGCAGTCTCACAAGTTCCCACCACTTACTTGTGGTTGTCGTCAGGAAGGGCATCCAGGTGGAAAACTCTGCTCCAAACAATAACGTCCTACCCAAGGAACTGGGAAAACGGATGATAAACGAATAGATAGAGAGATAGAGGCGTGACGTATACAAGATGCACCTACGTGTATCCATGTTTTGTGTTGGTGTGGATAAAGCCATCTAAAACAGATATATATATATAAAAACAGATTTTAACATTATTTTAATTATCAAAAAGCACCTGATTTTTACTTCTGTATTTAGTCGACACAAGACACCTCTGATGTTCTGTCTGTGTTTACCTGTCCGGGTAAAATGTTAGATTTTAGCTGATCAATATTAATAGATCATAAACGAAACATCATAAACGGCTATAAGGCAATGCCATATGCAGAGAGTGACAACTTTAACTAAAAGTGTGCACAGTGGCTCTGTTGTAACAACATTGATTTGATGCAGAAATATGAAATCTAACAATCGATTTGCACCTATTATTCTAATATATAATCTAACTAAATAAAATGTCAGTTAACAAATACATAGAATATTGAATAAATAAGTTACACTTTAAAATAATTATGTTCTTATACATTGCTGTTGGTGTTACCCAACACAGAATACTTTTATTGTGTAAACACTGACATATACACTCCCAGTTTAGATTTTTTCTTTATAGTCTATGAGATAAAGGCTGGACTAAGTAATCAGCAAGGTCACTGATTCAAATCCTAAATCTCAATCTCACTGGTGCCAGCTTGCTGCTGTTGGTCCCTTAAGCGTAACGGTTGACTGTAACAATCAAATAAAAAGTTTTTTTTCTTAATATAAAAGCATCCATTTAAAACTAATGTTAATAAATAAGTTGAGTCCTTTAGTCTGATAATTGGTGGTGATTTAAAATTGTGTTTTTTTTGTTACATTTCAATTCCATTTTATCCATAACTTAGAGAGTAGAAGAGGATGCTGGGTACTGGTATGCAGATGCCTACAATGATTAGCGTAATTAAACTTGACAGGACCAGACAAAACACTGATACCCTAAAAGCCCTTCGCACAAGATTCTGTTTTTATTATGTTACAGATAGCGTGTATCACACACACACACACACACACACACACACACACACACACACACACACACACACACAGCAATCATCTTAATTTCTAATTATACTCGATGAATTTATGCAAATGGAGGTTAATCAACACTTATTGAAAGCGTTTCACTTCTGCATTTGTAGAGTCTGACTATCAATTAACATCAATATTTGCCTTGATTTCATTTTTTAATTCTCACCATGTTATCATGTTAATATCCACAATTAGCAGTAATTAAGAGCTTTAGTTGGTGGGAGAAAGAAGGCGTGTTGATTACATGGTATTGAAAGGGGCCGTGTCATGTCCCTAATCTCCTGAATCCTGGTCTCGGATGCTCCCATTATAGGGCACCAAAGCAGATCACATGATTCGTATTATTGATTGTGTGTGTGTGTGTGTGTGTGTGTGTGTGTGTGTGTGTGTGTGTGTGTGTGTGTGTGTGTGTGTGTGTG
>JAOTRQ010000034.1:2031083-2042785 GCA_028565875.1 Hoplisoma paleatum
AGATTAAAAACGTGTCCAGTGTGTGTTGTTCACTTCCACCTGCTGTATTTCAGTCGTGATCACTGACACACGCACGATTTGTTCAAACTTACAAATCATGACTTTTCTCAGTTCTATTATTGTCGCAGTATTTTCAGTTCACTGCTACCATTGTTCTGAATCTTCTTTAGAACCATGATGGAGCATTATATTATTAAAATAAAGCACAAAAAGCACTGAATTATTAGAATATGAAAAGATAAAAAGAACCGATTGTAACTGTATTAAGCGTGAATGACGCTTGGTCAGAGGCGCTGGTCACGTGTTGATGACGTAGTTGATGTAGTGACGTTCACTATCCAAAATTTTGATTGTTATCCAGTGCAAATTTTTAGCGAAATGGTTGGTTGTTATCTGAATTGGACACTATCGGGGGCGTTCGTTAACTGTATTTGCGATTTGTACTATTTTACACTATTAACTATTATTAATAACTATTAAAAGGTTTTATGTAGAGCTTTACAATGCTGAAATGGAAATGCATTCATGGAAGCATGAGAAAATTTGTTGGTAAAAATTATTTTAGAGAGATAGGTGGTGCATCATCTGATCAAGTTTTAGATCACATCTCAAAACATTTTCAAAACGGAAATTAAAGTGTCACCAAACAATTGTATAGGCTGCCTAAGTGTAAGTGTTTCTAGAAGGTAGAACTGTTGAAGATGTCTTCAGTCATGAAGGGCATCTACTCTCAGCGTTCACTTGCCATCCATCCCCAAATGTTTTCAGTTTGATTTAAATCAGGGGAACATGCGGAACAGAGGGACGTTATTCTATTTGATGCCCCTGCACAACCTGCCTGCTTATGCAGCACTTTTTTTACATCAATAAATTTAATAAATTGGCTACTCAAAAATTTTGTCTCATTTTCCTATTTTATCGTTTTGCTTTGGGACATTCTACTTAGAGCCTTTTTAAGATCCAACAGTGCAAACATCACATTTTTAATTGGTCTTAAGTTTGTAACCAGGAGTGTTTTGTAACATATGAGCAGCCTCCTGTTAAATTTGGGTACCAATTTTGTTACAATCAGTGATTATTTTCTTAAAATTCAGCTCGAGTCCATTTTGTTACATTATATGTTCAGGATTTAGAATACCCCAAAGTGTTTTTATCCAAAGTGACTTACAATTACATTGGAACACTATTATAAGTAATTACTTAGGGATCCCAACAGCGACAACTTAGTGGTAGTGGGGCTGAACTTGAACTGGCGATCTTCTAGTAGCCCAGTACCTTAACCACTAAGCCATCACCAATTGGCTGATTTCCGAAGTTTAGCAATATCATATTTATAGAAGTTGCTTGTACAATATTAAATCCTTACCTTGAGATGCCCTGTGTTTTCTGTTAAAGTTCTTTTTATTTATGTCCAGGTGAATATGTTTGCTGTAGGTGAATTTGTGAAGGTACTGGAAGACATTGAAACTGTGAAGAGATTACAAGCTGGACATGGAGAATGGACGGACAGCATGTCACCTGTATGTGTTCAATTCATTATAGATATTTTTGCTATTTTCTTTTTTCTATCAAAATAGATACTACACAAGTTTATAAATATACAAATGAGAAAATCAAATTATCTTTAGACTTGTTTAATCAAATATGTTTTTACAAATGTAATACTCTTAATCTCTTTCTATATATATTACTTATCTATTAACCCTCTGGAGTCAGGATACAACTGAACAGGATTTTACTAGGTAGTTTATTGTTGGCTTAAAGCACAATTACATTAGCATACGCATAAGCTTTATTTTGGTCAGGGTCAATGCAGTTGTTTTACTTTGAAACATTTCAATATTTGTTGATCTGGGTTGTGGATTTGATTTTTAAATAATGTAATCTTCTTCATCAGTCTACAACAAATCACAGATCGTGGAGATCATCAGATCATCAAATTGCATAAGGCCTCAAATACAAATAACAGAGGCCTTAAATACAACACATATGACATAATTAGTACACACTACTACTACTACTACACACACACACACACACACACACACACACACACACACACACACACACACACACACACACATATATATGTGTGTGTGTTTAGATATTCTGTTACTCTGTGCATAACTATTAAGCACACTGTATTGAACGTGTCCATGTATTGTCTATGTATAATGTGTACTATTGTTTTATGTACATTGTATATTGTCGGTTAATTATATTTACAGTATCTGTTTGTTGTTTATGACAGAGAGACAACAATTATGACAGAGAGACAAGTGTAAACATTGCGTAAACATACCTGGCAATATAACTGATTCTAATTTTGATTATTATCAAATCAAGTTAAGCAACTTTATAATAACAAAACGTAACATAAGCTGTGCATACAAGACACACACACACACACACACACACACACACACACACACACACACACGCTTTATCGGCTCTATACCTCTCCATCCTTCTCAAGGAGAGAATCTCTGCTTACATTAGCAAAGCCGTTACAGTATGTCTGACATGGGTGAATTTTATCTGTTTTCTTGCACTTCCTGGCGGGCAGCTGAAAAGCGATCCCCAGATTAGATTAGGTGTGTGAGTGGCGTGATGCCGGCATCGGGCCAGGCGGTGTGGCGCCGTAGCCTAGGCTGAGCAGGCAGCACGGTCTCTGGGCTTCGGTACACTGGAACGATGAAGGAGAATGATTAATGGCGAGCCCTCGCTATCAAAGTGCCGCACCGAGCTCGAAGATGAGAGATTGCTTTCTGACGATCATTAAATCCTGTTTGCCACATCTGTGGGTGCGCACTTTTCATCTGGCCCCTGACGTGCAAGGGGAGGGCCGGGATGCTCGCTGGCTGGCCGAGCTGAAGGAGGAGAACGGTTGGTGGTGAGAGAGAGATAGAGAGAGGGATGCTCCAAACAGTTCAATGCTGACTAATAGTTAAACGCTTCTTTTCTGCACAGTTGGGTATTGCTCCGTTTTACTGTTGTAATGCACACCTGCGGTCATGATGATGAAATTTCAGTTCGCCTAGTTACAGGTGAAAGAGTCCAACTATAATTAATATACATGTAAGATAACTAATAACCTTTGCATATAAACAAACAAAAGAAAGAAAGATCTTATCTGTTATCTCATTGATTTATCCTATTTATTATTTATCCTAAACAAGGCTGCATATCTTTGGACTGTTGGGAAGAATCCATAAAGATGTAGTGGGAGCATAGTTCGCTACACCTGAGACTCAAACCCAGGCCTTTCTTGCCGTGATTAGATAGTGCTACCAACCCAGGCGACCTGTGACACCTATTTAGGGAATAATATACACTCACACTGATGTTTGTTTTCTCCTCAAATGAAAAGTAGATTAATAACAGCGTACATTTCACCAAACAAATAACTGCAGGGTAACTAAAAGCAAAAGCACTAACAACAACTAATAACTACCGTAAATAAAAGAAAGTAAATATAAAAGTTGATCAATATGATCAATCAAAAGATTTTTTTTTCTTTTTTTTTTCTTTGGGGGGGATATCGGTACATTCTCAGGGAGAAGCTGGTCCTGGAGCTTTGATTTATTTTATTTTAACGCTAAATTACATTAGGTGCATACATTAACATGATTTAAATGATCTCATAGTATAGTCTTTGGTCTGTGGGAGGAAACTTAGAATGAGCTGGGAAATATTTATAAATTCCACTCAAGGATCTTGGACCACACAAGTCCTCATTCATTTAAGATTTTGTGCTTTCGATTGAACAATAGTTAGGAAACTTTTTAAATGATATGAATTTTATAATGTAAAATGTGTCTGTATGTCAAAAAGGTGCAACAACTAATAAATAAACAAACAATGATGAATAAATGAACAGGAAACCTGGATACATACTGTGATAAGATGGATCTTGTTCTTTATTCCATTATTAATTCTCCACTGTATATATGTTTATTTATATATAATACAATTTACTATGATGGAAAGGTCAGTTGATTAATACGTGATTAATAAGTGAGCAAGTAAATAAGCAAGCAGTTTAAAAAAGACATTAATAGTTATCTTGACTGATATTTATGATTATATAATTTATGATTTAAATATTTAATGTCCATTTAAGTACAAATGCTTTCCACTTGACTTGTTTCGGGCTATCAAAGGTAAATCCGAGGCGCATATTGTTAAGGCGCTTTACTTTTCTAAAAAAATATGAATACTTCTTTCAGATATTTATTTAATGCTAACGAAAAAGAATACGTCTTTAATCGAATTGGTTTGAGTCAAATAACATAAAACAAATGAAAAGTTACCCAAGCGGCAGATTGTCATACATTTTTGCGAGCAGTAAATTCAACAGCATTTCTAACAATTAAAGCACGTAAAACTCTGCATGAAAGATATAGGTGAAGGCAGATTCCCATTAAACAAAACGTGCAACACATCGAATTAGCTCGACCCGTTTCACGTTTGAAGATTTTCCTTCAGTGAGCTGAGAAATTGGCAAGTCTCGAGTAGAATCGGGCTACATGATCCTCTTCCTTTTGTACTTAACATCAATAAAACATTTCAGCACAGACAATCGGATCGGTTCTCAGGCGTCTTCAGTCCGGCAGTGCTAACACAGGGCCTATTAGAACCGGGGTGTGTTGAACGCTTCTCACACTCACGCAGGACAGAAACAGAAAGAAAAGTACAAAGCAAGTCTTAAGTTCTCAGAGCCACGTGTTCAGTGTATGTAGCTGACTGCTGAATCAGAGAGAGAGAGAGAGAGAGAGATGAGAAAGAGGAAGAGTATGGAGGCAATACGGCTGGCAGGCCAATATGACAGGTAAACAATTACTCACCCAAAAATACATCATCATTTCGACCAGAGTAAAGGTGAGGACAAGCCACAGGAAGGAAAACAAGCAGTGTAGTGATAAATCGAACGGTCCGTTTAGTTCTTGTTGACTATGTTGAGTTCTTTTATACCAGCATGTTCTACGATACGTTCTACGAAAACTTTCTCTGGACGTCTTCAACTGAAAACCTGTGTTGTCCGGTCAGTGACAATTAAAAGTCAAGCGATGAGGAGAAAAGAGAGAGAAAAGCGCCGTGTCCTGTTCTTTGTTTTTGCACTTTCCCCTGGCTCTTTTCTTCTCAATGACCACTCACAGTTTTCTCGTCACTCGCACTTTCTCACTCGCTCTTTCAGCACTTGCACGTTTGGCTCCCTGCCGTCCGCAGGCTGGCAGCTTCTTATTACTCAGTAGGAAAGCTCAGCTTCTAGAACGGACAACTCCAGAAGCTGTTTGAAAGCGGTTTCCAGCATGGTTCCGCCGATGCGCTGATCTTCGCCGGCGCCGATACGGTCACAGCTATACGGGCGCTAACTCAACCAGGCCGGAACGGCGGAGGAGGAGGAGTAGGAGGAAGAGGAGGAGGAGGAGTGGCGAGCGATGCACTTGCCTGCCGGTCTCGCTGAAGAGAAGAGCTGAAGAGATGTGTTTCTCGCCGAGCAGCTGCAGGAGAGTTTACAGTCTTGTGGTGGTCAGCACAAATAGCGGCCAGCGCCAGAGCCAAGAAGCAATCAGATCTTTTCTTCGGTTTTCAGCCAAGAAGATTGTAAGTGCACATAAAATGATCAGTGTTTCTCTCTCACTTGTTTGTCTTCTCGCTTTAGTGTATTTTATTCTTTTCCAGTGCAAAGATGCACAGCTGAGCTTCAAGTGGAAAATCTGGCTCAGTGAGATCCCGGGCCAATCAGGAGTCTGTGAGTCTGGAGAACCGAGGGCGTGCAGTAAGTAGGGTTTCTCTTCGGGCTGGCAGAGGTAAAGTCCTGCGTAAAGACTGGTATGTGTGCATTTGCTGGCTTCTTGGAAGGTGGAGGCACTGGTGTACTAGTGGGCTGGAGGGTGGGGGCTGTATTAGGTCGAACATGCATGCCTCAGCAAATTCAACTCCATACAGTCGATCTGCAGCTGACCGACTCGAATCTTAACCTTTCAGCTGCTGATACCAGGATTCCAGGATTGAAGAGCGCCTTCATTTAGCCGACCTGATTGAAACAACGCGCCTGAGAGACGTGAAGCGCTTTATCGGGTTATGAAGCACCTTATTGGGTTAAGTCTTTACACACCCCCGTCATTCATTTTCAGCCAAGCTTTTAATCAATACAAGCATGAAATCTGATTCGAGTCCGCCATTATCGCAGGGTTACGTTTTCTAAATATATTACGTGGTGATTGAAGCAATAACGTCATGCATACATTTTTTATGCCTTCGTAACGATTGATTTCTCTCGGTTTTAATACGTCTGGCTCTCGTCAACCTTCCAACGCATCCCACGAGGAAACAAAAAACCAAGCATTCCTTCAGCAAGTTGGATCGTCGAGGCCGCCTTTATCAAACGTCCTAGTCTATTTCAAGTCTTGGTCATAAATAAAAGAAAGGAAAGAGTCGCGTGGGCGATTACTCGACTCGCCTTTTCGCACCGGGTTTTCAAGAGCGTGGTAGTCGTCCTTAGAACAAAAGTAAGTGAGAAGAATTTAAAAGCAGAAACATTTTTCTACGTAACATTAACCAGGCTGATCACGCATGGTACAGATAATCGAAAAGTGAATAAAAGGGTATTCAGTATCACAAGCTCACTAATCATGTGAAGGATAACTGGATTTGTTTCTGTTGCTTTCCATTCCCTCCCTCAACAATCCTCTTCCTCAGCTCTTTCCTCATTTCTCAACCTCTCTATTTTTCTCACGGATTTCTACACACAAAGAACACCTTTCATTCTTTTTTTTTCTCTTTCCCTTTTTCTAATAATGCTTTAAAAAACATTACCCAGCACGAAAGGGGTGCTGCTTGTTCAGGTTAAGTACCGAGCATACCAAAGGCCCTCGGGACATCAGTTTCTATTACAGAGACAAGAAACCTTTGCTTTGAGATGAGGGGAGGAAAATAGTCGGAGACCTGAAACAGTTATACGTCTTGTCATGTTCTTTTCATGTTTAAACTCTTAAAGCTCCCTCCCCTCAGCCATTTATTCAATATTTAATGCAACTTGTTTAAACTATAGTGTAGTTTTTTTCTACTCTGACCCTGGGTTAAGTGAGGCCTTGTCTCATACTTCAGAAAGAATCTGTACTCTTGGTTCCTAATGTGATCAGTGTAAATAATCTTAGCATGGACATTTGTTCTCATCTACTGATCTATAATGATGTGTAAAAATAGTAGTAAGATAATAATAAATGAATAAATGAATAAATATAATAATATTATTAATGTTTTTTATACAACAGTCATTTAAATTTATATTAAATAGTATTTTATAGTTAAGTTTCTTAGAATAAAACTTAACGAGGTTTTTTAAAGCAATAAAAGTACTTTAATATTACCAATAATAACAACAATATTAAGTATTTGTAATTATAATGATATTTTAGAATTATCTGTGTAATAATGTTGTATATTTGTATACAAATAATAAATGTATTTTGTTATACTGACAACAACAACAATATCATTTTGTGCCTGGCATTTTTAATTGTAATATTATTTTTGTAATGTTGAGATAATTAAACTTATAGTAGTATCTGCCAATACAGATAGTGTGTGTGAAACACAAAAACACACAATAATTCATTTATTTGCATTATTTATATATAATACCAAGTAATTATAACATTAAAGTAATTATTATTTATATAGTTTTAATAATGTAATTATAAATATTATAATAATTCTGCATTATGCATGAAGATGAAACGTCTGCATAGTCAATTACAATCCAACCACTGATGATCTGTTCTTTGTATATTGATCAGTTCCTCTTGTATTCATCAAACTGACCCCACTAGGACCATCCAACCCCAATCAGATGATGTTTGGTGCTTAACTATTCTCACCATTGACATGATTCAAATAATAGAATGAAATCTAAACTAATATTAATTATTATTTTAACATTGTATCCCCTATTAGACTAATATATAGTAAAGTAATATGTGTTTTACAATGTTATTTATATGTTTAAACTATGTTATTACCATGTAGCAAGAACTTGTAGTGGTTGGGACTAACGAAGAACAGAGCAACAGTCAGTAATTGTGTATTTAGTAAATGTGTTGAGGTTAAACAAGTATTTGTATACTTGCACATAATTGTCTTCAATAAAAAAAGTCCAAAAATACAGACAGTGCTGCTCAGTTGTTAGTCCACTAATAGATTAAACCTTAATTTGTACTATTGGCTTTAAAGGGGGGAATTTAAAATCTATGGGTCATTTAAAGACATGTGATTATTTATCCCTTAAAACAGAAAAGTATATAATAAATACATAAATAAATAATAAAAAGCACAAACACTGTTGAATTCAAGTGGTTTATGTTTAATAGGATCTTAATGTCATGCTTTAAACCTTCGGTTACATTTATGACAGGAAGCTTTTTATCAAATACACTTAAGAACAATTTTGTTCCTCCAATTTATAATACTTGCATGTTTTTGGACTGTAGGAGGAAATCAGGCAACCCATTGGGAACACTTCCCATCCACACACACACACACAGATACAAACCCTGGACCTTCTGAGTGGTGTACTAAGTGGTATGGGAGAAATATAATTACAATTATATTTAAAATTAAAACGTTGTTTCTCGATTCTTACTTTATGGGATAAACAGTTCATCACAAGCAGATTTGCCCTCATGACTTTACCTCTCTAAGAAGCATTAGCGAAGACTAGACCAAACAAACTGCCCTGCAATCGGGAGCCAAAGTGATCGCTCTCTTTCACCTGAACCTCGGGATCTGGCCAAGCGGCGAAAAGCAGAGCGGGCCAGTAGTATTTTTCTTCTGTAAGCATAGCAAATGAGCGAGGTTTTGGCCAGACAGGTCAGAAGCTGAGCCAATACCCATGCCAGGCCGTCTTAATTAGGACCTGGTGGCCGCCAACAGCAGGTAAACACATCTGGGAGGCCGTATTGCCCATGAGCGCGAAGGTCTTGGAAAGCGTACAAGCCTTAGATTATTTTACAGTAGCAAAAAAAAAATCAACCGAGCAGTTGTTTTGTCCTGCTGTGAAATCCCAGGATTGAGATGTATAAATAGAACCAAATACAACAGTGCGAAGGTTCACGAGCACATCAAAAATGTCAGCTATTAAGAGCCCGTGTGATGTAAGAGTCACGTTTATGTTGTGTGGTTCCAAGACCTGAGCACCCCAGGAGTGCTATCAATTACTCGTTTTCTGCTGAACAGCTGAAATTCAACTCTGACAGCCAGCTGACAGCGTTCAGCATTATCCAGCCATCCATGTGATGCCAGCGACAGTGATTGGACATTCCCATTCCAGTAATCCTTTTTCACCTGCCCTGTTCATTTTCACCAGCCACGGAGTAGAAAACCGTCAAACTATCCCACATGCAAACCAAGTTTCTAACACACCTAGTAATGAGGATCTCTCTCTCTCTCTCTCTCTCTCTCTCTCTCTCTCTCTCTCTCTCTCACACACACACACACACACACATTTTGCCGCGCACTGTAACTCTTAGTCCTGTCAGCCAGTCCGCCTCAGTCTCCCCTGCCTTCTTCATTAGCGCTTTAGCCAGCGTCATCATTTCTGCCTCCATAAACTCAATGGAGCTGCATGCCTCTCTCCTCCACTCACAGGGCACTCCTTTCCTTTCCAATTACCGCTACAATTCATTTATTCATTAACTCGCCATGGAAAATCGAGAGAGACCGAGTTTGAAAAACAAGCGATGTCCATTTTTCTCCATTTGCTGGTGGTGCTGGATGTTTTGAACACGTCGGTGAGACGTAATGCAGTTAAAACGCAGTTTAGTGGAAATACTGTGGTCTCAGAATGAAGACCGGATTACCAGGCCACAAGTCAAGATCGGTAAAAGCATTTTCTTCACAACCTGCCTGGGTCCTCGACGATGCAGCAGTTTCATGCTAATGATTACGCTTTTTCATTTACCTCATACTGCAAGGCAGACAACTAATTTGGATCATTTGTTATAAGAAGCGCACGGCCAGAGCACAAAGGCTCAGAGCGCAGCTTTTATCACCGCATGACAGCTTATACAAAAATGCCGACACTAATCACAATACTCCGTAATTGCCTTTACTTAAATCGTACACACTGCCTTGATCAAATGAACTATTCGTCCTGACAAAAATCAGTATTTTTTAAGTTTGTATTCGAACATGACTGTAACTACACAATAACATGGATTTACCAGGAAAATGATACAGAATAAAAGTGAAAAGACTTTAGGTTTGATAGACTAGATAGACTCAGAACATTCAACTTTATAGTCATTACTTAGTTCTGGTACAGAAAAGAAAAGAAAACTTTTATTTATTATTTACATTTATACAATATTTACATACATACAGCTCCATGTACATAAAGGTTGGGGTCAGAACATTGGGTCAAGGGTTTTACAAGGACCCAACAGTAGCTGTGTAACAGGGCTAGAATTTGATCCCCCAATCCTTTGTTTGAGGCCACAGCTCTACCCACTAGGCCACACTGTTAGATGCAGTTAGCAACGACTAAAAAACTAATAGAAAGAATATCAGTAAAGTTTTAGATGAGATTAATATTATTGTATAATTATAACCAGAGTAATGTACATATATGAAAGTATTTATATGAACATACAATACTATATGTATAAAACATAATAACACTACAATAATGACATATTAGAATTTTAATTTTAGAATACTTTTTCACCAATGTGATTTTACAAACTTAGAAATTATTCATTTGCTTGAAACCCACTACGGGGCAGCAGTGTGTACATATGATCAGTGTAATGGGCAGCCCTAGTCTCAGTGCCAGGGATCATTGTGAAATTTGGTTTCGTATTTAAGACCACTTCAATCAAGACCTTTCAAACCATCTGATCACAAACCCAGTTCTCTAACCACTAGACCATGTCTACCCCAAAACAAATGATTTTATTAGGAATGTATTATGGTATTAACAGCAATAACATTAGATTAGCTAGATAAGTATTATAATAACATTAATATTAGTTTCTACATTTAAATCCTTTTTTATTCATTTATAAATATACAAGTGAATAGTACTATGCTTTCTTTGTTTGGAAAATAGGGATTAGAGAACAGGGTCAGCTATAGTACGTTTACTGCCCCTGGATCACAAAGGGTTAAGAGGCAAAATGGGATTCGACAGGCTTAATCTTTCTGTACAAGTCCAAAGCATTATGCACTAGTCTAGCACTGTCCTGTCTGTGTCTGCAGGGGTTTAACTCAAGCGAAAAGTGCAAACATGATGTAAATTTCTAATATATCAACATCATAACAGACTGGACAGAAAAGTGCATGTTTGCTTTAACGATTATTCAATATGAAACATTTCTTTGTAACGCTGCAGTGTAATTTGTCGAGAGTGAAAACCTTTCTGAGAGCAAAATATGCAATTTATACAAATCACCAAATGATTTAGTTAAGAAGCACATGACAGATTTCAGAAGTAAATGTCAAGCATGGATTTGTTTTGTAAACCGTCAACCTTTCGAGGCTGTAATAAGTTTTATTCTACTGCATTCAATGAAAATTCATTTTCTTACAATGTGTGATTCGCCATCAGCATATTTTGAGTCATTTATTATTATGCACACGCACGCACGCACGCACGCACGCACGCACACACACACACACACACACACACACACACTCAC
>JAOTRQ010000034.1:2047835-2064553 GCA_028565875.1 Hoplisoma paleatum
CCAACTTGTCTGGAAGTTGGGGTCAGAGCGCAGGGTCGGCCAACGTACGGCGCCCCTGGAGCAGACAGGGTTAAGGGTCTCGCTCAAGGACACAACAGTGTAGCGGAGTGTAGCAGAGCCTGGATTAAAACCCCCAACCTTTGGGTTCCTAGCCCAACGCTCTACCCATTAGGCTACACTGTTCCAGTTTACTCTTATATATTGCATATACTAAATCGATCTAAAACTAATCCAAGTATTGCATACTTAAATATATCCTTCACAGACGCAACATATATCTGCAACTTTTTTACTTATCATAGTCCTTGTATTTAAGCCATAACTAAGCACTAGACCTTGCAAACATAAAGAATAAAACACAAAGATAAAGGCAAGTACAAATCGAGCCAAATCCAATAACTCTACAACTCTTTTCTTTATTAAATATGATGACTTCACCCACATAGATTGTGCTTTAAGTTTCTCCCTTCAGGAGAATAACTGCTGTGATGCCTCCACCCACACAGGTTAGAGAATTTCCTATTATATTCACACGTATATAATTATGAATATTACTGTAACTGTAAACATGTTTTATTGCTAAATCGATGTTTCGACTTGCATTATTTTTGTAATGTTGTGGGACAGCAGTTGATCAGTGGTTAAGGTCCTGGACTGATCAGGAGGTTGAAGGTTCAAGGCTCAAATACTGCTAAGCTGTCATTGCTGGGCCAATGAGCCTTAACCTGGACCTGCTCAAACTATATACTTCAATCAGTCATCTAAAACATGACCACTACCCAGTGTGTGTGCATGCGTGCGTGCGTGCGTGCGTGCGTGTGTGAAATTACTACATATTGTCTGTAATATTATTGTCACATATTATTTAAACACTGAAGGTAATGTCTGGTAATGTCTTGAAATAAAATGTTAACTATGTAAATCATTTACATCTATCCATCTATCTATCGATATATATCCTACCCACTAAGGTTCTGAAACAGTCCTTCCACAAGAAATATTGCTTGCTTTGCATCTAGGCATATTTATTACAGCCATCGGAATGTTTTCCCCCAGAATCAAATGTGAAAACTACACCCACACACACACACTTCCTGAAGGTTATAGAACTTTCTTCAACACCTTTCACATTCCATGTCATTGCTCAAATGAACCAACCTCACAGGGTCTAGAACTTTCATTCCAGGAACAAATTTCACACAGCTTATAGAACTTCTTGCATTTATTAAGTTTGATGTCGCCACCCACATACTTTTAAAATGTTATTGAACATTTTATTATTACGTTGTGTTCCGTTACTGACCATGTATATTATTGCAGGTTCGGGAATGTCCTCTCATTCTACCAAGTGCAACTGAAGGCTCAGTAAATTCAGAATACATTCTGAATAAAACAAACAAAAAACAAAGAATGAAGAATAACTCGATGCAATATCTTGTTGAAATTAATTTTCCCAAAAAAATGAATATTATAATTTCAGCTAAAACTAAGCTTGAGAAAAAAAAATGACAATTAGTCGACATGATGAAAGAGAAATGTAGGATTGTGTGGATGTGAGGATGTTAATATTGTGTGATGTATTTAAATCATTCCTGAAAATAAGCCAGTTCATGTCATCAACATATTAGTTAGTTTGAATATTTCTGCTTCTTACACAGCAAATTTGATGATAAAATGTTTACTTGCTACCCAATATATATCTCACTTACTAACAGGCGCCTTGATGAGACGATCTGTTATTCACGCCCGTCAGTGGTCATAATGTTACACACTAGTGTTTCATTAATTACATTTAAATCCAGAATGTCTTATTTAATATTTATTTTATTCTTTTATATGAAAAAAATTATGTTCGATTACATGTTCTGTTAAGTATTTTGTTGTAAACATTATAAAACGGTGCTATATAATATCAAATACAGTATGATTTCTGATTAGTTATAATTAGCAGATGCCTTTTTACTTATTAACATTTTGCAGAAGCCTTTATAAAAAGTGGCTTACAATTTTTGTAAGTTGTCACTGTTGGACCCCCGAGCAAGGCCCTCAACCCTCAATTGCTTAACCCTAACATAAATCAAAAACATAAATCAAATCTACCAGCCAGTACAATACAGCAATTATAAAGTAACTTAACACTATCTACAATCTCAACATTAAAACGTAATAAACGCCATTAAACAAAAACTATTACGATACATAAAACTATTCATGATCAAATTAATAATACAGACTATGCTTTCAACCTCCAACTGAGATCTGTTCTTTTGTAGAATGTTCCCCTCAACCATCTCTCCAGCCCACGCTCTGTTCTGGCAATGCTGATTGTGCACAAGCAAGCCGGGAACTTCCTCTCCACAGGCCAGTTCTGTCAGTCCAACCCAAACACACCAACCCCTCCATATGGCAGCACCACCTTGCAACCATGCCCGCTCATGGGCAGTAGCCTGAGCCAGCAGGCCAGAACGGATGAAATCTTCCAGAGGCCTTTTTTTTGGGGGGGGGATGCACGCCACCACTCGAAACAATGTATTCATTACCCCGTTTATTCCCTGGGGATCTTCCATAGTCTTTTTACAAAGTGCGCAGAGTGGCAAAGCTTGTTTAAACACGGCTGCTGGACCAGTTCATCATGTGCAGTGTGTGGAGCCGAGCTGATTAATACACCGAGAGGCCATGGCTGCAGATATAACTGCAAGAGATTCGGCACATTAATAACACCACGCTGCAAGTGCCACTGCTACCACCTCTGGCCTCGCACAATTTCTATAAAACATATTCATATACGACCTACACGCTTCAGAAATGAGTGGGGTGTCTATTCTGATGTATTATTATTAACTGATGCAAAAATAAAGATTTTATAGCAAGGAATAAGATTTATTGAAATCAGAACGCATGAATTTCAGATTGGATCAAAATGACTTGGAAGATACTGGATTTTGTGTTTTCTTGTATGATTGGTGTAATGGAACAAATAATGTACAAATATACAAATCATAACATTATGACCACTGACAGATGGGGAAAAAAAGATATATTAGGCAGCGAGTGACAATTTTATTCTTAAACCGAATGTGTTTGAAGCGCACTAAGAATTTAAGCAACCTTGACAAGGGACAAATTGCGATGGCTAGATAACTGGGTCAGAGCATCTCCAAAACAGTAGATACAGGCAGACGTTCAGGGGCTGTTGGGTATTGGGTTTGTGTACAAGACCCTTAACCCTGTCTGCTCCAGGGGTGTCCTACGATGGCTGACCGTGTACTATGACCTTTCATACAAGTTGAGATAAGTGAAGATGGAAATTTGTTGTACTGTACATCTGTATATATGTAATGAGCAAACATACCAAACTCCACAGTCAACGATTGAAAGTCACACATTGACTAAAGATGGCTGATTGCTTAAGAAGGACTCTAGAGATCAATGTCAAAAAGCCTATCGCCATTTCAGTTTGGACATTTGTCTGATAATTAGGACTAAACTGCTGTAGTGTGAGCAAGGCGTTAGGTCCAGTTACCTTGTAGAATTTTTAATAGTTGGTCAGTCTTGGATTCTGTAAAGTTACCAATGTACAGACACATTCAACTTAAATACGTGTCATTTTAGCCATACAGAAGATACAGAACATGAGGCTACATGACGCTAGCTTAATCTTAACTTTTAGTGTATTGTCAAACACTGAACTGATTTATCAAGGCTTGATATGCTTCTAGAATAGACACCAATTCTAAAAAAAAAAGAAGGGTTCACGATGGGATAAGAAAGGTACTCCAATTGAATTAAAGTCTGAACGATCCCGCTGTGCAGCAGGCTAATTAAAGTAGCAGTCAAATAAAGCAGTGGTTAATTGGAGTACCCAACAAAAGTGGTTTGCATGTTTATTTATCATCGTAGCATGTTAATAAAAATCTTCAATTGGCCAAACCTATTCAGGAAAGACTAAGAATCCTGGCTCGACTTCCCCTCTCAATACTGTTTAATGAAGTATGACTGAAGAATGATCTTAATCTCATTTAATATCTCTGCAGTCATACTTGATGAAAATCCCACTTCTCATTGGCCAAGATCCACACATTAAAAAGCAATCATAGGTACCTGGACCTGCTGGTGAGAATCCCCGGTGGAGTGAACCACTTGGACAGGTCTTGGACCGAGCCATCTCGGCATGGGGAGGATCATTAGCATCTCGCATACCTCAAGTGTGGCGTTCCGCTAGCCTGTCCCCAGTCGGCCTCCTCTCGTGGTCCCCCTTTGCCATCCATGCTTGGCATGACATCAGAGACAGCTGGAGAGTATCCCCCTCCCCTTTTCCACCACTCCTCCCCCTCTTTTTTTTCTTCTTCCACTCCTGTCAGTTTAGCGTGCCGGGGACCAGAATGAGTGGCTCTTTGATCAATTGGCAAACGGTAGAGCACAAGTGGGCCCAGAGTATTCAGATCTCTCTCTCTCTCTCTCTCTCTCTCTCTCTCTCTCTCTCTCTCTCTCTATTACACTGAGAGGGAAAGAAAATGATGCCAAGAGGAACTGCAGCTCATACAGGTTTTACTTTAAACAAATACTAATAAAAAAATAACATATATAATGAGATGCAAATACATACATTGGTGTAAAAAAAGCATTAAACAATTCTCTAGTAAGGTTTATTGACACATCATATATAGAATCATATCAAAGAACTACACAAACGATTATCTACAAGGTAATTTATTACATATTTGTACTCGATTTGATCATTTTGCATAACAAGTTTATCATACTTTTGTATGACTTTTGTAGTCCATAGAAACGTGTAGAATTTTATGTTACACTTTATAATAGTATCCAGAACAACTGCCATGTACAGCGATGAGATGACATGGAATAAGCAAGGCTCAATAAGGGCCTTAATAGGTGGTCACATGTACCTGGAGCCATGTTGACTGCAGTGCATCCTCCCATTTCTAAATAAGCTTTGGGGAAGGAATCATAAAGTAAACACAACAATCCAGGTGCTCCAAGACAGGACAGCACAATTCCAACCAATGTTGGACATTCCATGCTTTGCTGGAAGTTCCTATCCATCACAAGATCTGCCAGGATGGATTGATGCCGAAATCGGTTGAGGGTCCCATCCGCACTTTTGATTTCCTTTATGAGCTACACATTGCAGATGCTGAAAGTTTGAGGTTGTCATAATAAATGATTCAACAGTTTATGTACTTATCGGTTTCAACACCTTTCATCAGGCAGACACTTCCGACACAAAAGGACCCAAACAACCAAGTTACAGAAAAGCCCCCCCCCACCCCCTATACCTTTTGAATTGTATACAACAGCAACAAAGCAAAGACTTTGTATAGAATTTGAATAGTTTCAACTTCAGTTTTAGTTTTTAATACATACTGCATAACACCATTTAAACCAAAATGTGAAATATGCACGATAATGTAAACAGATATGAACGTGTGAATGTTTTGGAGAATATCTGTGCATCAGATTGTCATTAATGTGCTTCTATGTTGTGTACAAGTATGTGTAAAAGTGTGTGAGCAAACTTGGCCAATAAGTTCTGGTTCAGACTAAAGTGTATTCATGTCTATATAAATGTAGTAAACATACAAAGTATCTCAGATCATACATATTATTATGTAAATTTGTTATTGTCAAGAAGTTAACATTACAGCCATAAAGTTAGATAATTATGTAAACATTTGCCATTAAAATGAAAATGCAAGCAGACTGGCACAATCTTCTACATTTACAATCTTTATCAAAAGCAACTTGAATTTATATACAATCTGAGCAATTAAGTGTTAAGGGACTTGCTCAAGGGCCCAACAGCAGTGACCTGGCATTGGTGAGGTTTGAACGATTGTCTTTTGGTATACTAGTCCTGATCACTAACGACTGGGCTACTGCCGACCCTGGCTTCTACAAGAAAAATAATCCAAACAATAGACAATATTGTGTGTTTTTTTTCCTTAGACACTACACACTACACTACACTTACATTCAGATAGCAATGCTTAAAGGTGTCTTTTAAATCTTGTATTGGAAAATTCAGCACAAGCTCTAACTCAGAGGCCATTTAGAGAGGTCTATTAAAGAGCAAAGCTGATTGATTGTTACTGACCTGGCAACCTGTGATCTATTGTGAACTGACTAAACAAAGGAACTCCCTTAACAAGACAGGGGGTAACAAGACCCCACATACTGACACGCTTGCTAATTGTCCATTGAGCTGCATAAAGGCAAGAGGGAACGGACACACAAGCTACTAGGGTTGAAAGTCAAATAGGGTGTCTGAATGTGAATCTTTTTGTCTAGAATAAAATAGAATAGAATTGCTTTAGTGCTCATATACACACAAAGTTCAGTGTAGCCTAGTTGGTAGAGATTTATATTATGAATCGGAGGATTGGGGGTTCAAATCCACGCTGTACTACACAGCCACTGTTGGGTCATTGAGCAAGACCCTTAGTCTTGTATGGGATATGCAAAGATAGAATTTCGTCGTACTGTATGTGTTTATGCGTAATAACAAATAAAGATGTTTTTCTTCTTCTTTATATACTTGGATAGCACATGGAAATCCATTCTTTGCATATCCCAGCTTGTTTGAAAGCTGGGGTCAATGCGCAGGGTCAGCAATTGCACCGTGCCTCTCGAACAGAGCGCCAACAGAGGAGGCATAGCAAAGTTGGGATCCAAACACGCCTTCAGTCAATAATCTGAAGCTTTACGTACTAGGCTACTACAGGCTACCCAACAAGCTCAAGGTCAAGAGTCCACATACAGTAGCTTCAGTCGCACTCATTATAATACAAGATTGTCTTATATACACACAATATACATAAATACAAACATATGTATCAACAGGGGGCACGGATGATTGATCACATTGCCTTTAATTGGCAGTCTCTGCAACTCATCAAGTGCTAATTTGCTGTTGCAGCCAAGAGAGACCTTTATCTCCCAGTTTCGCTGGCCTTCTCATGACTGGCTAACAGCAGGCAGTGAGACAAAATGAGACACACAACTAAGACGCTGGACTCGACTTCGCCCGGCCGTCTTTTTTTCTATTTTTTTTTCCTTTGCTTGGGTGGCTTTTCTGTTGGCACTCTTTTGACCTTTTTTCCTCGCAACACAGCCGGCAGCTTATTACCTTTTGAAGTTGGCCACCACAAGCAATCTGGTCTGTTATGCACCTGCCACGAGAGGTCCATCCTGAATGCGGATGGCATCAAGTCTTATTGTTTTTTTTGTCACTGCTCTAAAAGAACGTTTAAAAAGAGTTCTAGATCAATTCTGACCTTATTTTTTAAATATCTATTACGTGCTGCTGTCGTGTGGTTTTGCATTTAGCCGCAAATCGTATCCCTATAGAGCGAGAATCTGGCCACGTGCATTTATTGACCAATGCTGGAAGCCTCTAATACATACGCACCAAAGGGGCACCCTATTCCTCGTTGGAATAGGGTGTTCTCTCTGCTAGAGATGATGGATGCTGGTTTGGTTCTCTCATTTCTTTTATTTGCTTTTCTGGTGATAGCGAACATCCCAGAGAGGTCAACAGTCCATCTAACATTACCCTGACATGGGGAGGACATAATAAACACCACATATGGGATTCAAACTCGAAACCTTCTTGTATTGTGGTGACAATGATACCCAACAAATTTTTAAGGCTAATATATGATGGAAATTTTGTTTTAAAACAAATATAAACATCACATAACCATTTTGCCATTAAATCTACCCTCTCAGATATGACCACTTACTTTTTCTACTTTTAGGATTTCAAAAGAAAAATAAAAGTGTAGAAATCTTTGTACGTCACCGTTATGTACAGCTAACTCCAAATTATTTTTGTATTTTGACTGCGAGTTTGTCTGGCATCAAGGTTTACACAAAAATACATAAACTACATGTCGTGTCACGACAAGAATCACTTGTCAGCCACTGATAAAAGACAATGAATCACTTATAGTACTAAATTTTCTATGTGTAATTCGACTCGGTCTGCAGTTTTTTTGTGGTCTAGCCCTTCATGGCTAAGCTATTTTGCCTATTACAGCATTTTATTTCTATTGGGGCGGTTTAAGCAGAAAAGCAATTTGATTTGTGGCTGACTGGAACAGCAGGACCTTATGGCAGTGCCATGTTGAAAGTCATTGTGGTCTTAACCTGCGTAACTGTCAATGTTTATTGATTACTTGACAATATGGTCGATTTTATTCACCCATTAGCAGTGTGCTTGAATAGGCAAATCCACCACGTTAACACACTTTGGGGGATGTTTATCACATCATATTTTATAAATTAATTAACAGGCATCCAGGTCCATTACTAATCAAGTGCACATTTGGAAACATGACAAACAGGAAAAGCAAAAGCCATTTAATGATACGTTGACTTAATATCAAGACAAGCATCATTTGACATGGTTTATAGTTGTTGGTGTTTAAACACTGAGCCAGCAATATATCAAATACTAACAGTCAGTAAGACCCAAGATTGTATTGAATATTTTAAGTAATAAATTAAACAGTTAAAATAATTTTCTATGAATTTTCCCATTTATGAGTGAAAATGCTTTATTACAATGTTGCTTTAATGTATTTGTTTTCTATGTTCAGTTATTTAATATTAATTTAGCATTTTAACGTCATGCTTTAATGACCCCAGGTCATATCCATGACAGGAAACGATCATTCAACACACAAGTTTCAAACGATACACGAGTCATGGATAATTTGGTCTCATCAATTTGCCTTACCTGTATGTTTTTGGACTGTGGGAGAAAACTGGAGTACCTCGAGTAAGCCCAAAAGACTCGGAGAAAACATGCAAACTACACACAGAAAGTCTCCGGGCCGACCCGTGAATCAAACCCAGGACTTATTGCTTTGAGGCGACAGTGTTAATCTCTAATCCACCATGTGGACCCCCCTGTTTAGTTGATAGAACGTTCAGATGTTACACTTTTCATTTCATACACTAACATTGTAACAATCTTCTGAAGGTCATGTAACGTTTAAAGAACATTGTACTACATTATAGTAGGAACGCTACCTGTTAGCTGGGAGTTACGGTGGTTACTGTATATTGGACAGTTTAATCCATGTCTTTAGGCTGTTGGGGGAAACCGGAGCGCTCAGAGGAAGCCAACGAGAACATGTGTACTAAACACAGAAAACGCCCTGATTGCTTTTGCAGAGAGGTAACAGTGATAGTTCAAAAATGTGTTGAAAAATGATTGATGATGATGATGATGATGATGATGATGATGATCTCATCAAACAGCGTTTCACAATTATATGCAGGCTTTAAATTAAAACTTTACTTTGTATTAAATTATATATCAACTAACTGTAAATACGATGTACCATGATGCCAATGGCAATGACAATGGCACCTAACATTGAACATGTCCGACAATCCGAATAAACACAATCTGAAAGCACAACCTGTGTTTACAGATGCATAGCTGCACTCAGGATACAAACCTGTGTACTCCATCAATCCCTTTGAGAAAAGGAAAGGTCAAGGAGAACATATTTCTAAAGTGTCTATCTGAACTGGTCAATGTTTATGCTTCTGGCTCTAAGGTCATTGAACTTGCTTTTCCCTGAAAATAAGTAATCAAATATTTGTGATGTAGTCTGAGGTAACACCCTGAAAAGATCATTAACACAATATTGCCAACAGTATAAAAAAAATAAAATAAAAATAATAATCTAACCTCGATAGGTTCTTCTGTAATTTCGCTTAGAGGCCTTGGAGTTCTGGGTCAAAGAGTCCTCATCTATACTCCATCAGCAGCAGCAGTATAACGCTGGAGGCATTGGAAAAGCAGAGGGCCTGTGTTTTCTCCCAAGGCTAACCTCCAGGCCAGCCAGGCGCTCTCCAAGCATCAATCAAGCCCTGTGTCCTGGCATGGAACAGATCGATGGCCGACACCGCAGTTCATTGATAGAAGACAGCTCCTGACTAAGATATAGCATAACTTTTTTGCTGCCTAGTCCAGCAATAATCTACAAGGTCAGTCGGAGGTGCTGGAGATGGCAGCACCAGGCGCTCACAGCCATCGCTTGGCTCGGAAAATCATTAAATCCATAGAGCTCGGCTCAAACGCCGGGTTCTCTGACAGGAGCCATCGTATGCATGAAATTCTGATATTCGGCCTGCCTGCAAGACTGACAGCATTCGGAGAGTTACTCAGCCCCGTGGAAACTCCATCACATTCGATATCATAAAAGATATTTTTAGACTCCGCGAATCGTACGGCGTGCAGAGACCCATGGCTTGGCGGACCGTGGCGCGAGAGGAGCGGTGAGAGCCGGCCATTAGAGAAGAGCTATAGGTGGGCACAAGGCTCAGGTAATTAAGTGGGAGCACAGGCTGGGAAAGCAGGCCTCCAGATTTATGTGGCGTAATACTGCATACTCTGCACTCCCCCTGTCTCCCCCAGCCCAATCTCATAAAGCATTAACTACCGGACCATTCAAATGCAGTCTATCATTCTCTTTCTAGCTCTCGTTTTTCCAACGGCTCGCATGCATTTTGCCTCCCTCGCTTTCGCAATGTCTGCTCTGCCAGCAGGTGCATCTTCTCATATGGCATAATGTGCCACCTGCCTATCTGACAACGGCAGGCCAAGACACATCAGTAACTGAAAAAGAAATAAAAAGCCTAAAATAACAAGTTCTCCTTGTATTTCTTCCAGATTCCCTGCATCGATCCACATATTTACCCCAATGGCATTAAACTTGTTTATGTTTATTTATTTATTAACGTCAGGTTTTACACTTTTTTTAGGTACCACCAATCACAGGAAACCATCATTCATCACACAAGTCACGTCATTCGTTACACAAGTCACATCAAACACATTTACGGACAATTTCATATCGTCAGTGTGCCTTATTTGTGTGTTTTTGGACTGTGGAAGTATACCAGAACATCCGGAGTAAACCCACACAGACACGAGGAGAACATGCAAACTCTACACAGAAAGCCCCCAGTCTATTGGGTTTGAAGAGTGCAAGTATTAGCTTCTATAACACAAAAATGTCTATAGCTATTTGCTTTTTTTAAATTAACACACACCAACTGCTTCTGATTTGTGCTGTTATAATAATAAAATTATTTAATAATAATATTTACAAACCATGACTTCATATTACCAAAAAAGTAAAAATAAAAGAACATAAAAAACAGTGTCAGTACCAATACAGACAGAAAATCTCTTAGTTACATCACTCGAATGATCAAGGTGACATTTTTGTCTTATTTCAATAGCATAATTATGTAACTTGATTTGAAAGACATGTTTAAAGAGATCCAGTTGTAAAGGGAATGATCATTCTGATCTATTCTTCATGGTCTGTAAGCTATGCATGTCTGCGCTTCGTGTAACTGATGGATGAATCGTTCAGATACTAAAATGCTGCAGCAGCTGTTTTGCTCATCATACAATCGCAAGTAAAAGGTTTTTGACCTTCTTAGAATAAACCTGATATCTCTATGATTTAACTATAAGATGCAAACTGATTATTACTTTACTTCAAGTCTAGATCGACCCAATTCTACAGTTTGTGCTAATTTACTTTAATGCATTCAATAGCGCACTTGGAGCACAATGGATTATCATTATCAATTATTATTTAGTAATCAGGACGAAAATGCTTAATTGTACCTGTGGTTATGTATTCTTAAGCTACGGATGCTTTCAGGTTATGAATATTAACAGCTGTTCCTGTTGGTAGTTAAAACGAATCCATTTCGACGTTTCATACTCAGTCTCCACACGCTTCCATTCAGGCAAATAAACACCGAGAATCAGAAAATATGATCGTATTCATAACACTACTGCTTATCGCACACAGCTGGCGTTCTCCCAGTCTGACATTAAAAATGGACTTCGTTACAGCGATTAAAAAGCTTTCGTATACAGACCCCCTACCTTAGAAATCCCACTTCCAGTTGTTGGGCTCAGCAATGTGTGCAGGATTGTGTGAGGCTGTGATTCAGGAGTGAGCCGTGCCCTTCTCACCCCTCTATACATCCCCATCACGGGGCTAATCAATCAGGTGGCCAGACTGGTCAGACCACACAGGATGTGCCACTGTAGGACTCATCCCTGGTTTTAATCCACTTCCTCTTCCAATCTGCCCAATGGCAAAACTCCCCACAAGTGCAAACTTCTATCCAAGAAAACGTCCACTATAGATTTCCTATATCAGGTGTTTAGATAAATTGTACAATTGGCACCATATAAGGAAATGCAAAGCATGTGGCGTTATATTAACTCTTTAAAAAGATGCACACACTCATGTGCCATGACTTGACGCCTGTTTTTCGGTCTGATTGAATAAGAAGAGACTTAAAAAGCAATCACTGCTCATTTACACAAATCACAGTCCAAAAACATGCATCAGAGGTAAATTGGAGATAAATTGGAGATAAATTGCACCTGTGTTTAAAATCATGTTTGACTCAATTAAGCAAATATTGTATGAATATAATGTAAAACATTGTTGGAATCATAAACTTTTATTCGTACTGAGAATAACAGCCGTATTTAGAGTTTTACTCTTATTGATTTTTACCAAACAACTCTAGTGGGTAGAACTTTGGGTTATGGCCTGAAAATTCAAATCTGGCCTCTGCTACACTGCCACTGTCGGGTCCATGTGCAAGACCCTTAACCCTGTCTGACCCCAACTTCCATATGTAATAATAATTCCGTTGTGCTGGACATCTGTATACGTGCAATGACAAAAAAAAAAACATTCTGTTCTATTCAAGCTTTATTTGCAATCTCAGTCGTCTTCTGAATGATAATAAAATAATTACAATGTGATCGAAGGTCTTACAGAATCAAAAATGAACCTTGATTTGAAGTCTGTGTTTGTGCTGCAAAGCATTTCTTGTGTATGGTTATGCTAAAACAAAGGAACCGTCCTGCTAAATGGAATGAAGCGCATCATTTTAGACAACGTACGGCATGATTTACCATTTCAACTCAGTTATAGTGGAAAGACAAACATCACAATCAATAAAAATCTACCAGTTCATTATCATTTACCAGCTTTCACAGCTGGCACTACACATCTAATCTGACTGCATTCCCTGGGTATCCAACAAACTTACATTTGTTTTTCAGAACAATAAATGTTTAAGCATCAGTTTAAAAGCTTCACACATCTTAGTTAAGTCTTAGGATGAATTCTCTTGGTGAATGTGAAACATTTATATAATTATTAGTCAAGGATTTTAAATCTTGCGGGATTAACAGAAGTAAAGTTCAATGCTAAGTAAAGTCTAGTGCTGTCAATGAGTGCAAGTGTTGGAAGAGATGTATAAAGAGAGGTATACATGCCTAAGACAAAGTGGGAGAAGACGTATATATAAGATAGCACATACAATATAGAAGTGGTACTGCTAGTGGTACAGAAACTGTGCAATAATTATTAACTCTTAAAATAATTAAAGCTACTAATATATTTGTATCAACAGTCCAGCTTAAAATAGAAATTAATTTGGTCCGAAATAGAAGGTTTTTGTTACAAGGCACAGGAGAAAATCAAACGCTTACACTAAATGCATCATGTATCACACCTATTTAGAATATTCTGTTATAAAATAACTAACAGAAAGCTTTTATTCCGTCCCAGAAGTCTTGTATGTGTTTACAGATCACCTTGGATTCAAGGGAAGAGGGGAAAAACAGCTTACACTCGATAGTAATAATCATAATAATAAAAAAGGTGCAATAAGGACTCTTCAGTGACAGAAGCCGAATCATTACTGTTCTACAGGCCTCTGCGGCAGCGCTGGGACCATTTTCCTGCATTGCACTGGGATCGCGGAAGCTCAGCAAATTTGTCGTCATGACATAAGGACAACGTCCTTTGTGCCACGCTTCTGGAAATGGATTTGGAGATGTGCACCAGGGCTCGGAGGCGCAGCTCGCTGACAAATAAGCTAATTCTGCATGAGTGCGCAGACAGCAGGAGAAAAAAAAATCAAGCAACCATGGAGGGAGGGAAAAAAACACAGTGCAAAAGAGAGAGAGGACTACTCGAAATTCGCAAGTTCATTGGGTCGTTTTTTTTTTCTTCCAACATCGCCGAAGGCGAGTGTGTCATTCCGAGCCAGGACTCCCACCTGCAGGCTTTATCTCGGTACCCGAGGTCCACGCAGAACGGAGCCCAGACCAGACAGGGACAGTATTTTGTGGCAATCAAATGTATGAGCTTTAAGATGTCCTTCTGTTATTCACTAGAATGTGGCTGTTTCATGACCTTCCAAGTTCAGAAACCACAGTACTGACAAATAAAATATTGAACCCATAAATAAGTAAATGGGTGTCTGATAAGATCAAGACCAAGGTCTTTCAGACTGTTCAGCTCATGAGATGGACATCATTATTGATGGTTGTCCAGTGCACACCAGTGAAGTAATGATGCCTGGTGAGCGTCACAATCCTGCAGTCTGAGATGGAGCGGTCCAGTGAGAGGGCATGGATTAAAGATCAGATTATCCTGTCAGTCTTAAGACTTGTTTGCTGATCACTGGTTTAATACACAGATTGATTAGAATCAAATCCAGAAGTCCAACCACTGATTTTAGAGACTTCACTTATCTTCACAAACAGCTGTTTTTTTGTCTCCCTTGGGCCTTTTGTAAAATATAGAAAGTATTCTGTGTAAGTTAATTCACTTACACATATAAAAATAAAGTCATAAAGAAACAGAGTAAAATATTATGTAAAATAAAGAAAAAGAAATTCATTTCCAGACAAAGGTTATCAGGAACAGGAATACGATTAGACAGATATGAAGGGTGAAGGGTGACCATTGTTTAAAAACAACAGTCCCAAAACATGCACTCGAGGTCAATCAAGGATCCGAAAATTTCCATGATTATTAAGGGACAGTGTAGCCTAGTGGGTAGATCGTTGGTCTGGGAACCCAAAGGTTGGGGGTTCAAATCCAGGCTCTGCTACACTCTGCTACACCACTGGGTCCTTGAGCAAGACCCTTAACCCTGTCTGCTCCAGGGGTGCTGTACATTGGCTGACCCTGCGCTCTGACCCCAATTTCCAGAAAGAAAAAAAGTTGGGATATGTGAAAACCTGCAATTTCCCCTCGGGGATAAATAAAGTATATAATTAAAATAAATAAATAAATAAAAAAAATAAGCAGCATTAACATTCATCAAAGATGCAGAGCGAGTAAAACAACCATTTTTCTTCAACATCCGATTCATGTTCAGAAAGCAACATCTCAGTGCATCACGTGGTTTGAAAGACGAAACACTTTCAAATCACATTTCCCAGTGAGAAACTATAGAAATGATCCCTGAAAGTATAGTCTTAATTCATCACTAACAGAGCAGATCTGTGGGGTTTGAACCTGAACACTTCATCCTGACGGCAGATTTCACTTAACACTGTGTACAGCTGACACTAGGAAGTGTTGACGTTTTGTTGACTGTAATATGTTTTGATATCAATATTTCTATTTTATATTTAGTAGAATCTTCAGTTTCCACCTCTACCAGTGTTTGGTCCTGATGATGTTAATGAATCTCAATGCACTTCTTTAGAAGCACAACAATGTATTCATTGAGAAATAAAAAGTAAATCTAAATTTAAAGACTAGAACACATTAAAATCAAAGCTGATCATGTTGTTACAGCTCTACATAAACACACTTATTTAAAAAAAAACATCACTGCTTTATTTGCAGAAATCAGATTCGAAAAAAGAAAGAATCTGAACATCAAGACATTAAACCAAATTAAAATTTTTATAACTGAAATTCTGGCAAAATGTTTGCACTCTTTCTTTTTTTCTACAAAAGAGAATGAACACATATCGTCTGGATACAACCACTCAGAACATGTTTCTTTCCTCCCAACTACCAAAAGCAGCAGGAACATTTATCAACAATGCAGAACCAATAAAACAATATTAATTCTGCATCTGATTCATGTTCAGAAAGAAACATCTCATCTCATCATCGTGGTTAAAGTGACGTAACACTTTCAAATCACATTTCCCAGTGAGAAACTATAGAAATGATACCTGAAAGTATAGTCTTAATTCATCACTATCAGCACAGAGCTGTGGGGTTTGAACCTGAACACTTCATACTGACGGCAGGTTCCACTTAACACTGTGTACAGCTGACGCCAGTAAGTGTTGACTTTTTGTTGACTGTATTTAATATGTTTTGATATCAATATTTCTATTTCTATAAAGAAAAGCACAACATCGTCTTTATTAAGAAATAAAAAGTAAATCTAAATGTAAAGACTGGACACATTGAGCTTGAAGCTGATCATGTTGTTACCGCGCTACATAAACACACTGATTGAAAAAAAAAAGAGAATGATATCACAACAGTAAAACTACAAATCGAAACACATTGTTTGTACTTTTCTTCATGATGCAAACACTCAGAACATGTTTATTTCCACCAGACTGCCAGATGCTGCAGGATCATTCATCAAAGACACAAAACAACAAACCAACATTTGTTCTGCATCCAATTCATGTTCAAAAAGAAACAACTCTGCTCATCATCGTGGTTGAAGAAATGTCACACTTTCATATCACATTTCCCAGTTAGAAACTATAGAACAGAGGTGTCAAGTAACGAAGTACAAATACTTCGTTACATTACTTAAGTAGAAATTTTGGTTATCTATACTTTACT
>JAOTRQ010000034.1:2126282-2145561 GCA_028565875.1 Hoplisoma paleatum
TACATACATACATATACATGAGGAAGAGAGGAAGTGTCTGGGCAGGTACACAAGGGGTATTGATTTGTGTAAACTACAAATTTCATCCCATTTTTGCCTCATAAAACTTCATTTATTATTACATTATAGAATATTATATTTTTGTTATATATCAATTTTCACGATTGTAAATGCCACACAGAACAACAGATATAGAGACAGAATGAACAGATAAAAGACGGCACAGTGGCTTACTGGTTAGCATCGAAAGGCTATCAGGGGCTTCCTGTGTAGAGTTTGCTTGTTCTTGCCGTGTCTGCAAGGGTTTCCTCCGAGTAATTTGTAAATTGTTTTCCTTCAACAGTCCAAAGACATTCAGTCAGGTTTATTGGAGATACTCTAATTGTCTTGTGTGTGACACTAGGTCTTGGTGACCTGTTCTGTTGTTTAGTGTATGCACCCAGCATTAATTCTGAATATTATTAAGCGGTGGTAAAACTACATGATGGATGGATGGACGGACAGACAGACGGATGGATGGAAAAAAAGATAGAAAACAAATAATAAAGTCTGAACTGCTTCAACTTTTCCCACAGACAAAAAAGCTTTACAACACTTTCATTAGAAAGAGTATCCAATAATAAAACTATACAACTGAAAAGTGATTCCACTTTAAACATCTGCCTAAACATCAGTGCCTCAAAGCCCAAGAGAGTGATATTGTCCCCTGATCTCTGGGTGCGAGCGACAGTTTTTTGATCCCCGCAGTGCCGCGGATCTGCCAGCGATTTTATTACGAGCCTATTTCTTTTCTCGGTCTATTTAGAATCAGTGTTTGCCGTTATGGCTGACAGGACTGAGTTTCCTCATTCTGACAGCAAGCAAGGACCCTCGACTTCATTCTCGAGATGCCGCTGCTGACACTACTAAACCCAAAACATATTGAATGCTAAAATCTTCTTTAAATTCTGACTAGCAGTTGATGTAAATCCTGATGATATAAGACGACATAAGGAGTGAGGAGAATTTCTTGCCAGTAGAGATGGATGCATTTCTCCAGAATTCCCATTGGACTTCTGTAAGCCTCCAGCGCCTCAACTAATGCATCGGTCATGCAGACGAAACCCACAGGTGGATTAGAATGAGATGGATTCTGTACTAGACTTTGTATCTAGTTTAACCACTGCATACGAATCAAATTCCTCATTTCCATAAACTCTAAGCAAAAAGTCGTCTGGTGGTGACAAACACAACAGACTGCCTAGCAACCTAGGACAACTTTATGATCACTAGAGGGTGGCATGGCTAAATAACAATAACCATCTCTTCAGCAATGCATATGTTAGTGGGCACGATACAAACATTGATCAACAAGTAAACATCTTATTTAATGTTCACCCCTATATTTTTAAACATGTAGGAATTACTTCTGGTTTGGCCCAATCTGTGCAGTGAAACACAAATTTATATAAACTAGGGGGCAGCAGAGAGCAAACATGCCAAATATGACCCTAGCCACATTACCTGGGGAGCAGTTACGAGTTACCGCTATACTCAAAAGCATTTAATTTATGACTAGTCGGTTCTCGGGATCGATTCAGAACTTGATTTGACACGGGCCAAAATTGTGATAAGACCGCAGCACTTGTGGGTTTGTTTCCGGTCTGCAGGGGTCAGAATTGAGCAAAAGCAGGATAGGAAAGGATGAATGGTGACAGCCAAGTCTTATTGACGGCTGGTCCATCTGGATCCATCCGACGAGCTGATGTTGCTCAAGCTGCTGAAAAAGTTACTACAATATCTGATGTGAACATGCACGTTGCTGGAAAGATGAAGCAATGAATTCAGTCATCGTCTTTTATGGTGCATCTTTCCCAGCTTCATACCGTTATTTTATGTCATTAGGAATGACATGAATGTGTACATGTTAGAAGCTGGAAAACTGGACTTATGAACTGGACCTACATGAACTGTACTAGATTTTGGCTTAACCGGAGAGATTTGGGAAAACCGGAACAAGGTAATAGGAAGCCAATAGGATTACAGGCCGCTGGCGTGGTCTTTGCAACAGGCACTTAACCTTTACTAAGTATACTTGGATTGGATCCTATTTATACAGCAATACTCATTAAATAAAAAAGTGCTGGCCAAATATCCTTGTAAATATTCAAGACACAACAAATGGGGTTACGTACAGGATTTACTGTGTTGCTGAATTTCATTACCAGCTGCTAAGAAAAAAATACCTCCGATAGTGGCCAGACTGTACCGCACATGCACACTCACTCACACTCACATCAAGCATTCATCACCACTCACGTGTGTGATGACCACCCCCAGGAGCTTTTAATATTTAATGTAAAGATTAATCAGCCCACTCATTATTTTAATCGTTCTTCCTTTATCAGAGCTGCCAGTGTTATGGATTACCCCCTGCAGACCCCAACAACAGCTCCCTGGATGGGAATTTATGGGTATTTTTGGATCAGTTAGCCTCCAGTCATATTTCACCATTTTCTGATGAGCCATTAAAATGTCCTGGGTGATTAAACAAAGGCGCCAAGATCAGGTCCTGCCTTCTTTTTTATGGGCAAAATGCATGCTGGGAGGGATCTCGGTGGATAGTGATTAACTTCTCTACTAACAAATCACATCAAGTGAACGTGTGATGTCACGGCAAGATTCATATCGGGTTGAAATCCGGCAAAATTTGGTAAATCTTTTTGCTGTTTTTGAGGATCGGCGTTGACTAGGTAGCACGTGTGATCGTCTATTATTATAATTTCATTAAATGTTTTATTCAAATGTGGGTTGGATGGGTCTGTTGTCAGTTCTAGACAGATTAGGTTCAAGGCAGGAGTACAGAAGGTACAGGATGTCAGGCTTCAGGCAATCAAACGTTCAGTCATTTCATAAGAACGCTACTCAGGGAATATCTGCCAACCTTGGAGTCAGGGGCGAATGGTCTATAACCAGGAGATTTGTTCTTTATACAACTGATATGGTTACTTATCTTTTCTTGGACAAACAGGACAGAGTCAGGTTAAGGCAAAACATTAAAAACACCGGCAGACAGAATTGTCTTGTATCGAATCAAAGTAAGAACCGCAGAAGGATAAATCAGCCTCTAGATGCTTGTATGTGTGTTTGTATGTATGTATGTGTGTGTGTGTGTCTTGTACCCATTAAAAGCTGGGATAGGCTCCAGTACCACACAACCCTGATTAAACATACTTATTTATTACCTACTTATAAACTTATTTTGTTATGGTTTGGGTGATAATTGGTCCAGATACTGCACAGGAGATGGAATGTATCTTGTACATGACACCAGTTTGTCACACAGACTCACCCGTCAAAGTTGCTATTTTTATAACTGAACCAATTCTGTATTGTGCAAAAAAACAACAACAGAAACAACAAAAAAACACTGTTCAATTGTATAATAAGAATAGAAAAGTAGAAAACAAATCTGTGTTCAAATAAATCTGTGCATCATCACCATGACCATGCTGTCCCAGATTAAACCGTGATAAGATAAACAGACATTTTAAAGCGTGTTACCAAATAAACACAGACTATTTTCCTTTTTTTTGGCATAACATGGGCTAAATCTGTTCAAGCTGGACTCTTTCCACCCGCTTGGCAAATTCTCTTCCTGCAAGTCAGGGTGGATGGAGCAGGTCTGCCTCTTTCCTGCAGTGATTGAGTGGGTGTCTGATGGAGAGTGTGTCGGAAGCAAAACATGCCAGCCATTCAGAAGGGACTCGCAAACATTTGTACACACACACACACACACACACACACACACACACACACACACACACACACACACACACACACACACACACACACACAGGGTTAGCCCTTCTACCACACCTTTTCATTTAATTGCTCTTCCTTGGCCGGGGCTCTTTGTGGGCGAAGTGGAGAGTGCAAGTTGCCGATTACATAATCCAGTTTTACAGGGGCCCATCCATCACCTGCCTTTCATTTTCATTCCAGCCAAACTGCAGCGAGCGCTGGGAGAGCGGAAACGAATTTCAACAGCCCGGTATATCTGTTTAGTTTGCAGAAAGCAAAGACGATGTGGACACTGAGCGTGTAGAGGAAGGCAGGATGAAAGACCCTTTCATGGGTTCTGTCCAGTAAGGGTCTGATAGTGATGCATGGTTATAGACCATCTGCACTCAGAGACGCTAAATTTATGATTATAGCGTGAGAGCTAAAAGGCTGTCCATTATAGTAACACAGAGTAGAGAGACCCTGGAAGAGTAGCTCATAAAGACTAGCTACGTTTCAGCAATACGCTGGAGGTACTGTACCTTGAAAGGTACACCCCCCCCCCACACACACACACACACACACACACAAACACACCTCGCCCGGAAAACTAGTGTTAGATTTCCTTATCTAGAAATAAATAAATAAAAGTTCACAAATGCTTTAAGCCAATAATTAGAAAGTGTCACGTCCTGTTTTGAAGCATTGCGGTCATAGAACAAAAGAAGTTTTAGAAAATAATTTATTGCTATTGCAACACAATTTAATGACACTAGGTAACATTTTTTAGTTAATTATTGTTTCATGGTTTACATTATGCTTCTGTGAAACTGCTACACAGCCACTGCTGGGTCCTTGAGCAAGACCCTTAACCCCGTCTGCTCCAGGGGTGCCGTACTGCAGCTGACCCTGCGCTCTGACCCCAACTTCCAGACAAGTTGGGATATGCGAAGAAAAACATTTCGTTGTACTGTACATCTGTATATGTGTAATGACAAATTAAAAAAAAATGAATTTGATTTTGAGGTTGTGTTTGCTGGTCTGATGCTCAAAACAATCATGCATGGCTATAAGGAACTAAAGACGAACAACATAGAACGAACTGTACTGCAAGAAAGTGTGCACGAAATGTACATAGTGTGCCTTTAACACACTTCACTTTCTATACTGAATGCTATTTATTAAGTCAGCTAGGTTTAAGTATACGTTAAGTATGTGAAACGTATATATGAAAAAATTAGAAGCATAATCATCGTAAACAGCATGTCGTGTTGAATGAGACTAAAGGAACAAAATGTAAACATTTACGAATGAAATACATTCATGGTTTAACACTTTCAATTACATTCATGATGAACACACTCATGGGTAATTTAATATTTTCATTTAACTTGACTGAATTGACCTGACATGCAGATACACAGAGGACATGTAGACGTCACAGGTTCTGGACTGCCCTACATGGGGGATCAGATGAAAAACCTTCTTGCTATAAGGCAACAGTGCTACCCATTTAGCCATATACCACTCACAATTCTCTGTTTATGTTTCTATAATTATATCTAATCTATCACAGTATTACTTAGAAGTAATACCAAGTGCTTATGTAAAATAGCTCGAGCTAAATAGTATTTTATATAAAACCTACCTACCTACCTACCTACCTACCTACCTACCTACCTACCTACCTACCATCACTACTTTGAACTGACTCCACATCTACCTTTCTGTGTCGGTGTTTTGGTGTGTGTTCAGCTATGGGTTTCTATTACCGGGCAGTGCGATAGAGAATCGTGAAATGTGGCAACTGGATGGAGTACCGGCTGCGTCTGGAAGATGATTGGTGGGCATAAAGCGAGGTCGTTCTGCTGACAATAGCGGAAAGACAATGAACTAAAGATGTGTTCACACCTCGCATGGCTGTTGCTTTATTGATTCTTAAATGGCACCACCATCCAAATGGCTTGCAAGCCTTTTTGGGGGGACCGACATCTCCGCCGTGCATTTTCAATTAGTTTTAGTGTCCCAGCACAGCTGCCGCTGCTGTTGCCTTGGCTATGCACACGCTCCGAGCCAAACATAATTATCTCAGTATAACAATGCAGTGGAGCTTATAGGTGCCTACACAGTCACACCGAGCCAAGGTTATTTGTGTTACAGCATGGCCTGGTATTTCGAATGCGATCAATGTTCAGCTTCAACCAAATGCTTGTTAATGTCAAAAGGTTTTGTTTACGTTCAGTGAAAAGAATTGGCTATTTCAACCTGAAAAAGGCCCAATAACTTTATTTATATTTTAATGAATCAGTATGATCAGATTTTTAAAAAATTGTAATTTCTTGCATGTCTCGTCTTTGTTTATTATATCTATATTGCTTTTATTAGAATAGAATAGAAAGTCGTTATTTTCAATGTACACAGCATACACAGAATACATAGTACAACAAGATTAGTAGCTGCTCCTTAAAAGTGCACACACGCAATAGTAATAAAGAAAGTAAAGTCACTGTGCAAAATTGCTTGTGTGCAAATAAAATGGACAAAACGGATGAGACATTTTAAATAGATATATTAATTTGTGCAGAACCCGTTTTGCATCGTGATGGCTTTGGGAAAGAAGCTGTCCCTGAGTCTGTTTGTTTGGGCCAGTATGGACCTGTAGCACTTTCCAGAAGGTAACAGGTTGAAAAGGTGGAAGCCATGGTGGGTATTGTCCTTCAGAATCTTCCTGGCCCTGCTAATCAGTTATGACTCCGTTATTTAATCTAATTTGTCAGTTCATCCATCCAACCATTCATCCATCTACTTAAATCCAGGTCATTTTAACAAGTAAATAATAACAAGTATCCGAGTAAAAAGTAGCGTGCAACACGATTCCATGAACATCCGATAAAGACAGTGGCAACCACCGTTATAAACCCTGAAGGGGGCGCTATTCAGTGACCTGACCCCACACAACACATCTGACTAATTTTAAACGCGTGGAGCAAATATGTATTAAATTTAGACTTTCCGATGTATTACGATTATACAGTATGTACTATTTAGATGGCGCTATAGAGTGTCTTTAACGAATTATGACCCAGAATACATGTACGTGTAAAGTTGTATGAGTTTTCATGCCAAACTGAATTAAAAAATATCTCAATCGAACCAGCAACCTTCCATTCACAAGACCAGTTCTCAAACTAGGAGACACGTGTGTATGTAAACTTTAGACTTTAGCCTTGGTTCTCTGAGCTACACACAGTATATGAAACTGCATAAGTATTTATAATATGTATAAGTACATATATAATACATTTATAAATATAAAAAAAACAATGTGATAATCCTGCAATATTACTGATGTCTTTTATAGAAATGTTTCTTATGGCAATAAACATAAAAATTAAGGCTCAGTAAGTTCACCCAGAAAGATATAATCTTAGAATAAATCTCCAACCTCAAGTCTAACCTGCTCTCTACAACAATGGCTATTAGGAATTTTGCAAACAAGCTTTAACTTGTTATTTGAAAGTCATGTTAGCTTTCTTATAGTATTTTAGAGGTAATTTGTTTACCGAACTGAATGTGTGGTCTAAGCTAAATAATTAACGATTCTTTTCCTCCAGTAATTGGTTTTGCAAAGCCGCCAAATAACACACTAATGTGAGCTGCCTCCCTAAGCACTGAGTCTAATTTCAGACATTTGGTACAAATCTGTCAGAGTTAAAGGCTTAACACATGCATTATAATCCCACGTAGGGATTGGCTTATATGAAGGGTAATTAATTTCACAACACGCAATTATACAACAGTACAAACTATACATTAACAATAATCAAAACCTGTTGTAATCCTTAATTATGTTTCTTTCTATAATTGGTGGGTAATAGTCGCTCACATTTCAAATACCTTGTCATGAGGAAAATGTAAAGTTACAATTAGAAGAAATAATAGTAATTATAATATTTATCCAGTGTACCAAGTTCTTGCCAATCTAACCACAAAATGTATTGTTTGTTCGAGAAAGAGAACTTTATAATTGTAAACTTGTATTTAATGTATAGAAACATGCATCCATTTGGGGCACCCGTGGCCTGGTGGTTGTAGAACAAGGATTGTGATCGGAATGGAAGGATACCGGTTCGATTCCAAGGGTCGACAGGTCAACAATGGCTTTGTCGCTGTGTTTCAAACCGAGCATTGACGAGAAAGCACTGGAATGTAGTCGCACCATGACCTCCGACACCACTCCCAAATTTTGTCCACTCCTTTACTGCCCGGCATAACCAAGTGTGCACCCGTTTTGATGAACTTAATTGCGTATATTCACCAAAACATGTTGGACCATGCTTATGTTCAAGGTTGATCAAAAGAAAAAAAGAAAAAAAAAGAAGCACAATAATTCTTCTCCTTTTGCTTTTCACAGGGCCGTTTCAAGATGTGCTAATCCCAAAACCATCTAAAGCACTCTGTGCGACAGTTTCAAAACCTGTTCTCTCTGCTCCTTCATCTTAACTGTGGGAAGTGCTGAGGTCAGCAGAGATCCTCATGTTCAGGGGAGCCTTTCAGATAAATCGATAAGTCTTCATTCCTTTTTTTCCCCTCCTAGCTTTCTACACTGTGCTGATATTGAGGTGGAAGAGTGCTAAATTAACTCTTGAGGGGTTTGGGGAAGATGGGTTGGCGGTGCATTTCAGATAAACTGGATGGCAAATCGGGGTCTGACAAGTGATGGATATTAACTTAGGATAACCAGTGTTCCAGACAGCTGTCCACAGGTGACAGTGTCCGTCATGGCCTCTGGCTCGGTACTGATGTAAGACAGGGGAGGGCGCATGTTGCTCATTTGGAATGGGGTGGGATGTAGGGGGGCACCGGTGGTCCTGTTAAATGAAATATATCACATCGATGCCAGCACTTTAATTACATCTGCCAATCAACGATGGTACAGCCTATCTACCGGCTGTCTCGTTTTAGCTCCAAATATGCTTCGTCTGGTCTACCCTTGACCAGTTTAGCTCATGCCCACCTTTCAAGCCTTTCAAAGCAAACCCGGGATGCAGACGGGGTCTTAACAAGGCCTGTTTAAACTACGTCGTATTTTCCTGCTCTTTAGACAGATAGGCTGAGAATCCTTTATTTAAAACCACTTCCAGAAAGCAGATGTGATGGCTTGAAATTGAACGTGCGTTTGTATTTAATTTAGCTGCCACGTTTCAGAGAAAAAACACTTCCAGAATACTCTGTCCTATACAATGTGTGACATATCATTTTCTAAAAATGTAATTCTACCTTGTGGCTGATGTTTAAAGAAGCCACAGTGAAGTTCAGCATCAATCATATGTTTAATGTTTCGCCTCCAATATAGATAACAGGATCATCGTGTAGCTTAGCATCTCATTCAATAAACATGTTTAAAGTTTGTAACCTATAACGAATATTCATGCACTCACACCTCAGGTAGTCGGTTTACCTCACCTGAACTCTGAATGTTCTGGCTAATGTAGAAGAGATTCTCATACGGTTATTTCTATGTAAGCTATCAAAATGATTACACACAATTCATCTCTCGGAAGATTTGAGAGTTTCGAACTGCACGGAGACGTCAACATGAAGTCTAAGGGTGTGATAATAAATAATAATAAAAAAACTGATAAATGAAATGGTTTGAGGCACAAACTTGGTACACGCTGGAAACCAAGCAAACTAGAAAAAATCACATCAAAGTTTGAAAAGTATCACGTCAGCTCGGAGCAACTTAAGCAAAGTGAATGAAATAAACACAGTAAAACAAAAAACTATATTTGCAAACGACTACGGGCGCAAAAAGGCCATTCTCGGGTTCCCCAAGGCGTATACAGTATTTCACTTTTTTTTTTATCCAAGCATAAAGTGGATGAAAATGTGGGCATAAACAAACCAGCGTTCAATTCACTTCTCAGTATTTTCATCTCCATATTTCTCCCAGCCTTCTGGATCTCTTATATAAATGAATCACTGAGCTGAGGGAGGGACAAACGGCATAATATCTGAATGCAGCACCAGGATAACTGCCGCAGCAGCGGAGGGAATTTGCTTTAAATGGAGGTAAATAAAACATGTTGCTCTCCTTGGATATTGGAGGCTTGCTGACTCTCCCACTTGATACCAGAGGGGAAGAGTAAATGTATGTTCTACTCTGCAGCCCGAACGCCGCCTGGCCACGGGGGTGCTTGCGCTGTCAAAATACATAAGGCTTATAGATACAAGCCTGGTCAGAGGTCCCTCCACCGGCTCGCCAGCGCCTGGATCCTCATTCGACATCATTTTCATCGAATTGCTTGTTTTATTTATATCAAATGATACTCTGCTCCCTGTACACTCTCATTCAGCGCTTTTGGGCTGCAGTTCGCATCCCTGGTCAGACTGGCCCTTCCCGTATCCCACCCGCCCCAGACCTCCAGCCCAAGAAATGTATTGCTTGCTCATTGTAAATAAAACATAAAGCTTCCCTTGAGCTCCTCCCTGGAGAAACCTATATATTTTTATTTTTTTTGTGCTAAGAGCAGCAGAGCTTCAACAGTCCGCATTATACAGTATAAATCTTTGCAAGCAAAGTCTTATTTTACATGGTCAAGATGCAAAAAAAGCAACTTCAAATCACAAACTGTAAAATTGATGCACTTTTTTTGAAACTGTGCATAGTTTAGCAAGTAACCGTTTGGGCGAGATTATTGGAACACGGTACTCGTCTGCACCCGTGTATAATTGTATTGGCTAAAACGATTTGCAGCAATAGCAATAATCAAATCAGGCGGATGTTTCGCAAGGTCAAGTATTATCTGGAATGAGAGTTTTGTAGGAAAAGCCTGTTGAAATTGGATAAGATCTCCAGCGTTAAAGGCCGATCCAAATGTAACATTCTATGTTACTCAGTTGAGTTCAAATTCAAATTTCATTTGTCATTACACATATACAGATGTACAGTACGAAAAAAATGTTTTTCTTCGCATATCCCAACTTGTCTGGAAGTTGTGGTCAGAGCGCAGGGTCGTCCAACGTACGGCGCCCCCTGGAGCAGACCGGGTTAAAGGTTTTGCTCAAAGACCCAGCAGTGGCTGTGTAGCAGAGCCTGGACTTGAACCCCCAACCTTTGGGTTCACAGCCCAACACTCTAACCTCTAACAATAAAATGTTTTACCAGCATTAGTATACGTATATTTATTTTATCTCCTTTAATTGTTCAGACTGTATAATGGTAAGCCGCTTTAGATAAAGACAACATTGAATAAAAAAAGGTGGTATGGTGGCTTAGTGGTTAGCACAGTTGCCTCACAGCAACAAGTCCCCCAAGTTAGATTCCCAAGCAGACAAGGTGCCTTCTGTGCAGAGTTTGCATGTTCTCCTCGTGTCTGCATGGATTTACTCCGGGTGCTCTGTTTTTCTCTCATAGTCTAAAAACCTGCAGGTAAGGCAAATTAAAGATGCAAAATTGTCCATGACTGTGTTTAATGTCACTTGTGTGAAGAATTACCGTCTTCTGTCATGAGTTACCTGATAGTCCTGTGCAAGTTAACAGAAAATGAGATTTTGTTTTCCAAAACTCAAACTCGCTGAACTGCTAGTGACAAGTCTATAGATCAACTGTCAGTAACTTTACTTAAATATGTTGCCCTGGCAACCAGGTCCTATTGTCCCGGGCCTCGGGATGAGCGTTTTTTATTTTATCCATTTTATATTGGCCATAGGACCATGTGAAGCTCTCCTGCAAACCCGTCAACTTTCCTGACTGTATGGTGTACGATGTTTTTTTTGTACCTGTTCAGGTCAGAAGCTGGAGATGTTTGTAATCATGACAGTTTTTTTTTAGCAGTTTAAGCACTAAAACAGCTCATCCGTACACTTTATTTTGGATAAATAGTTCTGAAATGGGTGATTCGTATCTCCGATCTACTATATGGGGAATTTACAGAGGCTCCATTTATGCTTAACTGTAGCTACTGGCAGTGAAGAGATAATCTTGATTGATAGAAAATAAGTGAGCACGATCGATGTACAGTGAAGACGAGAAGCAGAAAAATGGACGGCTAACACTAAACTTGACTCGCTCAGTTATAAAGCCCACATAATTGTATCACAGACATGACACTGCTGTAATCATCCGTGACAGCTTTTGGCAGTTGATGACAAATGACAGTGATTTACCAATGGGGTTAACTTGCCTGGAGGACAGGAACGGTCAGGGGATTATGATTTAGCATGTGGGCCTGGGTATATCGTCAGGTCCATGATTCAATAAGGCCAACACGGTTCCGCAGTCTGGATGCTCATGAAGTATTTAATTTTAATTTACAGATACTCAACAACAGCAATGAGCCACTCGGTTCTCTTTTTTTTTCTTTGGAGATCCAATCAATCAAACAAATAATTAATCAATAATGAATAAATAGAAATTGATTATTGAAAAAAATGGTATTTGACTTTGAAACCATGTCAAACATGATATAATTGTATTATTTTTTATAAGAAATCATGAATAATACTTAAAAAAGTACAGTGGCTTACTGCTTAGCATTGTCACCTCAAATGAAAGAAGGCCTGGGTTCGATTGCATGGACTAAGAATATATATATATATACTAAAAGGAAGACATGAGAGGTTGGGCTATGTTTACAGTACTGTCACCTGATCCCCAAAGGTAACAGATTTTATCTCCAGTTGAGACAGTCTATCTACCCTCACCCCGACACACACACACAAGGAGAGAGAGAGAGAGAGAGAGAGAGAGAGAGAGAGAGAGAGAGAGAGAGAGAGAGAGAGTAAATTTATGGTATAAAATTAATTGGAGAACAACTAGAACGCTTAAACAAATGCATTCTAGTGCTGGAATAAATCATGGATAAATAGGAAAGTTGTCAGGAAGGGTATCAGGTGTAAAATAAAAAAGAGAACACAATGTTCACACTGATACCGACTAGGATGCTCTTCATACACTTTTCGTTGTGCAAATGTATTGAATAAATTATTAGATATATAATAATTATATAATTATTAATAAGTATATCATAGAATTTTATGATAGTTGGCAATGTGATTTCCTTTTGGTGAACTTGTGGTAGTGATGAAACACTTTCACCTTGTTGTACTTCGTTCTAAATCAGAATCATTCACATTTGCTGGTGAAAAAATAAAACAAGCACCTGTTAAATATGTTAATAGACATGTATGACATCACAAAATAACTCCCATATACTAATAATACCATACCGACCTTCCTGTCTCATCATATATGAGTATTGTTTCTCATCTAAATTGAATGCAACATGCCCCCCCCCAACTTACTGAGACCCCTAAAGGCTCATGACCCCCTGATTGAGAACCGATGCCAATCCAATATAGTTTAAACCCGGTCTGCAGTTGGGACGTAGATTAAGGAATAGATCATAAATGTAGCCTTCATGCTTAAGCTACGTGATGAGTGTTGTTATGATATTATTCATGACTCAGCAGTCTGAGTCTGGTGAGTACTAAGAGAAGCGGCCTTTATTTAATGAACTATTGATCGGCATGAGAGACTAAAAGAAGAGAAGGAGGAACCGGCAAGAGATCCCGGGTGATGAAAGCGTGATAAAAAGTAATCATATTAATGATTTCCACCTGAGGAGTGTCAAAGAAGAACATTATACGGACATGAGAAGTCAATAACTGATAATATTAAATGCATCAATGTTCTTCTTATTATTGCTATTTTATTTTTAATATATTATGTTGAAATCGTATCACAGTCGTTATATTAGGATTCGCATTACTGAAACATGGCGAGGTAAACAGCATTATTTATTTATTTTTTAGTTATCATCTATAATTCAGCTGCCACATCGCCAACCGTTATGAAGCATTCTGCACATCAGCAACAACGCACATAAAAGTTGATTTTTTAAAATTTATTTATTTATATATTTTTAAGAGGCGAACATCCAGAATTGCAACAGAAGCAATGTTCTTTGGAGAGGCTGGCACTTTTGTTGTTTTTATAGCCATATTTTACTATCCAAAGTAATAAATGACCCCATTAAGTATACTCGCCCTATAAATACTGCATGGATATGTGTTGGAGAGGATAAGGGTATATGCATGCATCGCAGTAGCTCTAATCAAGTTCTTTGATTCTTTAACTTTATTGTTCTGGAGTAGTGGATCATGCTACAAAATGAGGGAATAAAATAATGTTGTTGCATATTAATAATCATGAATAATGTATAAGCGCTAAAAGTGTTAAAGCGAGCCTGGTACATAATATGATTCTAACTTCAGTTCGCTGATTACATTTTCTGGGATTCTTTTCTCCACTTGTATTTACTGTGATTTAAAAAAAAAATTGGAACATCTGAGCCAGGAAATTGGAAAATACTAGATCAACAGGTGAGCAGGTAATTGTCAGTCAAATAAAAGGAAAACACTGAGATTAAAGGAAAGTAATTCATTTGGTTGAATAATCGTATTAAATCTTTAAAGGCTTGGAAAAGAATATAGTAAAATTATTTTAAGATTTTAATGTATCAAACCACATATGTGGATGTGTGTCTATATGAATGTGTATTCATTGGATCCAATACATTGCATTGAAATGAGTATGTATTTATTTATATGTAATAATTATTATTTTATTTAATCTTCTTTCTCCTCGTCCTCTTCTAATTTCATCAATTCATTCATTATTTAAGTTTTACTCTTACTTAATTTTATTTAGGGTCACAGTGCGACACATACTGGGCGCTACACATCTAAACAGGTTGCCAGTCTAATGCAGAGGACAGAAACACAAATTCGATTTTAAAGAACCACTACATGCCCAACTATATTCAACATTCCACTAAAAAAACATCCGTTTTTATTGGATACTGAAAATTTATATAAGAAAACTGATACTATCTGAAATTCATAAGGAAGATAAATAAAACAGATAATAAATAAAGAATATAAGAATATGGTGTAAATCAGTTGAGACTTAAAAAAATAAATCATTAATAAAAACCATATGTCAATATACACTTAAGAATCTATTGTTTAATTTACATACCTTTATTGAATTCTATGTGAATACGAACAGTGGATAATGAATACATTGAAAATTAAAGAATAATGCTGAGCGGGTTATTTAGATTTTTTTTTTGGTGTACAGATAATTGCTCAGTGGTTTGACTTTCTCCCACTTCATCAGATTCTAATTGAAAATGATGAGAAAACATCCTAACTCAGAACAGAGCTGTTTCTATTGATCATAATCAAGAGCGCAAACGCAAATTGAACAATAAATTTTTAAAAAGCGCTGCAATTTACTGGGACAGATCATTTAAGCGGCAGGCGAAAGCCCATCAGTTACCCATTTTCCATCAATACACTTATCAACAGGGGGCAGCCGTGGCCTTGTGTCTAGAGTGATTGGATGGTTGCCGGGTCAAGTTTCAAGAGTCGACAACTATCGGACGGAAGTGACCTTGAGCAAGGCCCTGAACTTCTAACTGCTCCAAGGCTACGCTAGGCTCTGGATAGGGTTGGGTACATGTGCTCACTACTGCCTCCTAGTGTGTGTAAATGTGTGTTTCACTGCACAGGTTGCGTTCAATGAGAATGATTGACTCCAAACTGTGTAGAAGCACAATGGTGAAAAAAGTATACTAAATACTATTTTTTTTAAATCAAACAAGCTTAAAATGTTTTTTTTTCCTTGAATGCCTTTGACCTTGCACTGCGTTCAAAGCATCATCATGTGTCTCTTTTCAAATGGTTTCAAATCACAAAAAATAGACTCAACATGCCCTGACCAGCAAAGAAATCTGGAACAGAATGTGTGGTTAGTTATCATTTCAAAGGACAGTATCTCCATCTCCTTTTTTCCAAGGTGTCTGACCTCTGAGGTACAAAGTCTTCTCAAAGATAGTCCAAACCCTTTGAAGCTTTGCCGGTAAAAGAGGCAGCAGTCCTGGCACTCTATGGTCAAGTCATTATTCAAAGACAAGATGGTGATGACAAAGCGTTTGCATATCATTCAGAAGATTGATCTGCAGTTTCAAACATAATGCTTCCATCGTATTTTATCGACTGGGTCACAGTATAACGTTCTATATTCAGCGACCATCAGAACTGACCAAACTTTGTGAGCTTCCAGCATTCTCACTGTGTTCTACCCAACCAGTTTGTGATCGGAAAGTTGCCAGTTTGATGAGCAAGGCAGCCGACCCCCTAACTGCTCTCTGGAAGCCGTAGCTAGAGCTGCCCAACACGCCAGGCGTGTGTGCTCACTGCTGCCACTAAATGGGTGTTCACTACTGTGTGTAAATGTGTGTTTCATGCAAGGATTGCATTCAGTGAGGAGAAATAATTACCAAGTGTATAAAAGCACATCAGTGAAGGTTTTTTAGACTATAGAATGGTCAGTTCAGCATCCCAATGAAGCTGCCAGATGTTGAGCCAGAATGCTGGAACTCTTCTGGCCTCTCAAATAGAAAAAAAATAAAAATCAATAGATTAGAATCATTAGAAATTTTTCTTGGTTATCCAGATCTTTTGGCCATCTCTGGTATTGCAAATTTGTCCATTTCCCGAGTTCATACCCATTAGGATTGATTGACTACTGTATTGTGGTGCCAGTCCCAAGCCTGGATAAATAAGAAAGATGTGTCAGTAATAAAATCCATTGCAAAATCACAAACCAAAAAAAAAAATCTCAGACTGCAATCTGTTGTCAAATTAACAATATCAGCCAACATATTTACAATCGAGTTTTGGCATTTTTTATAGGAACAGAAAAGGTAAATCGAAATGCGAAAATGCCAAAGTTAATTTTGCATTAAATGCTTTCTCTAAATGTGTGCTGTTGCTTGTGTAAGATGATATTTACATTTGCAAATAAATTATTAGTGTTAAAAACTAGTCGTGGTCACTTAACCATTCCTAAAAGAGCAATTTAGTGTCAAAGACTCGTACACATTAATCCAGTAGCAGTAGAATAGAAGCTGAAACAAAAATTCCTTGAGGGTGTATAAAAGCTTGCAGGGAGCTGCACACTAGCAGGTTCAGTCTCAATCCCAGACCTGCACTCGATATTATTGCTTACTTTTATTTCCACTGTCAAAAAGAAACGGTGTGAGGCTGGCGCGGATGGAGGGGAGACTAAAGTTGAAGGGTGAACATTGGCAGACATGTTGTACAGTGACCTTGGAAGTTTCTCAGCAGTCACTGACCCCCGGTGACAGGTCTTCTACTGCAAAGCTGGCACAGCCACCTTACTTGGCACAGGCTGGGATCAGAGACAGCCTGAGACCGGGCTCGTATCCCACAAGAGCCGGCTAACGATCGTCTGGCAGGCTCCAGGCTGGCATTTATTTGGAATACTGCTAAGAAAAGGGATAGCCACACGATCATTGGCTGTGTCACTTGATAATAGCCAGAGGCAAACCGGACTATGAGGGTTTGCATTCTTCGCGAGAGCAATTCATTTGTTCTGCCTCCGTGCGGTTTACTATCTGTGATGCATCTCTTGCTCTCTCCTCTGGCCATCCAATAATCTGTCAAAGATTTCCAATTGCACTTGGACAATGGTCTCAGTGGGCTGTAAAGGACCATTGATTCGGACCCTCTTGCAAATTTCCCTCCCTAACATGAGGAGTATCTTTCAAGCCATTTTACATCTTAATGGATATACCATTGAGTGCTGCTTGATTGTTTAACCAAGAATGCATGCCATTGAACCGTCCAGACTGTTTGCACTGGAGCCATTTGTGAGCCTGGACCCTAACATCCAGACAAAAAAGGGTCCAGATACGTATGTACTCCAATGTCTACAGTTATAATGCATTAGTAGCTCTTCACCGAAATAGTAAATGAAACCTTTAGCACCACAAAATGACACCGTAGCATACACTTATAAAATATTTTATACACATTTCTAGAATATCAGAGTCTTCTATCAGGGGTGTGCACACTTTATAATGCATTGTCAATTGATGCAGTGATGGTTTAGTGTTTAAGGCACTGGCGTAAAGATCAGAAGGTCGCAGGTTCAAGCCACACTACTACTGATATGCCTCTGTTGGGCCACTGAGCAAGGCTTTTAACTTTCAATTGCTCAACGATTGTGTTCCATTGTAAATGTAAGTCACTTTGGATAAACGTGTCAGCTAAATGTGAACCTGGAATGAATTTCAATTTAGTGACCCAGCTGAATTCAGCACATGGGGAAAATGTAAGAACCATTAACCAATGAAACCTTTAGCACCACAAAATGACATAGTAGCATACACTAATAAAACCTTTTATACGCATTTCTAGAATATCAGAGTCTTCCATTAGGGGTGTGCACACTTTATAATGCATTGTCAATTGATGCAGTGATGGTTTAGTGTTTAAGGCACTGGGGTAAGATCAGAAGGTCGCAGGTTCAAGCCACACTACTACTAATTCCATTCCAGCCTGGAGCCTGGAGCCCAGAAATGAAAGCAAATTAAAACATTTACAAAAAATCTGAATATACAGACTTTATATACAGAATACAACTGATCCAAATAATTAGATTATTTTAACAATAAGGTTTTGATAGGCCACTATAAAGTGCTCATTTAAGCGTCTAGTGTGTGTGTGTGTGGGGGGGGTGTTACATAAAGGTACTTCACATCATTATGAAAAGAGGATCAAGTGTCGGGCTCAAATGCGCAACAATGACAATAGAACAATAAAAATACGGCAACATGTGATATTTCATATTTCATGTGGATGCACAATCTTTCTTAGTTTTCTTAGTTGTGCACATTCTAGTCATTTCCTCCAACACCACCCAGTCAAAATAACATTAAAAACTCTGCACTGCAAGCCTACATACATTCTATTGTCTTATACCCAGTACACTTCCATTCTACCAATAAATCACTAAAGTGATCTACTGGGAAATTATCTGAAGGGCACAGTTGCATCAGCACAAGTTGGTTGATAGAATAAGACATGCTGTCCGGTTGAAGTTTCAATTGGAGACAAGTTTTTAATTGCATTTTGCAAAAATCTTCCTTCTTGAGCTTCATGTATTACAGCTAAGACTTTCACACATGTATATGAGTTTAAATAAACAAAAAAGAGACTATTTAAGGTCAAATCGATATGAATAAATTCTGCATTATAATGTAATATTGCTATTAAATCAGTTTAAAATCCTTGAATGCTTTATTTAGATGTACAGTAGAAGAGACTAATTTCTATGCATATCTCAACTTGGAAGGTTTGAAAGGTGAGGTCAGAGTACAAGGTCAGCCATATCGTACCATGCCCCTGGAGCAGACAGTGTTAAAGTTCTTGTTCAAGGACCCAACAGTGGCCTGTGGAGTAAAGCCTGGATTTGAACACCCAACCTTCTGGTTGATAGCCCAAAGCTCTACCCACTACTCTACACAGTTTAACTACACTCCAAACCAAAGGTCACCAACGCCCGAAAGGACCTCATGAGTCGCCCGCGGGCCTGTTCTAAAAATAGCTGCATATTTTGCATATTAATATTTATTTG